>JAVTVY010018284.1:0-70943 GCA_036873755.1 Hanleya hanleyi
CGTAGGTTTCCTTTCTTGAGCAAAGCCAGTTGATGATCGTGTTCCATGGTGGGGGTGAGGTCAAAGGCGAACAATGTGTACCCCTTCATAAAGTCGTCTCGACTGATGGTATTGCCTTCGTCCTGGTTGTTTTGTCCTGTGGCTGTAAACAGGTTCAGGTAGGTCCGCACATAGTTTCCGTTAGTAAAGTCCGGTTGTAATGGACGGGCTGGAATTTGATGGCCGGCCACGTGCAGTGCCACAAAGTTAATGTTGAAATGTTGAAATCTGAACGGATTCTCAGCCCAATTTCCATTGAATGCGGTGTTGGTCACACACGCCAGGGTAAGACGTTTAGGCAGATCCCCTAGAAATAAATTTTCACGATTGGCCATCATCGTACCTGATGGCACAGAGAACACCTTGGTCTGTACGCGTCGGATGGGGTACATGGCTGGTTTTTTCGCTAAGGCTTCCATGTGACCCAGCAACACGCCCTGTTGCAAATCTACCGTACGGACAAACAGGGCTGCATCTTCAATGACGATCTGGTAATGGATATCTCCCTCTCCAGCGGCCATTAAGGCGAACGTGGGTAAGGACCGGATCAACTTGATCTTGATGGCTACACCGTTCATCATGTAGCGGTCTTGCATGAACAGATCGGCGTGCAGTCGTCCCATCATATCGATGGACTTGCTTTTGGCTGCCAGTGTTTTGCGTAACGCGAACCCAGCATTGCCACCGGTTATGTTGTCCAGGTGTCCGGGTCTATCCCTGAAGTACAGCTCAGCTTGTAAGTGTGATTCTTTGGCATCAATACCGTACGACAACAGCGTTTCCATGTAGGCTCGGTACGGGTACGTATTGGTGGACGTACTGATGAGTTTATCGTTCAGACCTATATCCACCTGTTGGAACAAAGAGTGCAGCCAAAGATTCACCGGGCCTACATTCGCATCGGTCTCTATGTCCGTCCCGTCCATGTCCGTTATTTTGGCTTTCACGTACAAGTAGGTGTGGGCTAAATCCAGGTAGGCCGTATCTCTGTTTTCAATGGTAAATTCCACGGGCCCCACCCCCGTCAGGCTAGCCAGGGGTCGATGTTCTACCCAACGTCCTTCGGCTATACTCGTTTGGGTAGGTGGAATAGTCCACAAATCCAATTCACTGTTGGTAGACGGACACGACTCGGAGTGAATGAATGCCATTATGCGAAGATGTCTCTCCTACTATTACTTCTCTTCTTTTTCTTCTTCTGGGGCGTAGTCCTTCTCCTCTGGGGTGTGCGTCGTCGGTGAGTTGGACGTTGAATGAATGGGGGCAGTGTCGGTCTTTGTCTTTTAAGGGCTTTGGCGATCAAGACGCCGCCCGCTTCTTTAGCCCGACGTTTGAAGGCTTGTCGGGGTGCTGTGCCTTCCATCACATCACCGGCCACCTGCAATCCACTGCGTACCGCTTGTTTTCCCACCGCTTTCACACCCCGTGTCACCATGGGTAAAAACGTTTTCACAATGCTGCCCAGTATGTTCCCCAATCCGTGACCGCGTTGCATGCGTGCCCCGCTAAACATGGGCAAGTTTCCGCCCGTTTGTTTCTTGTAGTAGTCGGCATAGCTGGGTGTATGGCACTGGTAAGGCACGTACATTATACGAAGTGAGGAGAGCGAGCTTGTCGGAAAGCAAGTGTCAGCACCACTTTTCCTCGTTCGAATGGGATCGGCCGTCCCGTGTCATCTCTTATATCCACCGTGATCGTGTTGATATCGGTATGTCGTACGGGCAGGTACATGATATGGTTGAAACTCTCGGTGGCTTGATCGCCATACGTCTTGCTAATGGGCACCACCCGTAACAGAGGTGTGTTCACATCACCCACAATATGGCTGTCCACGGCGTCCGAGTAGACGTACAGTGCGTACATACCTACTTTCATATCCATCAAATAATCCCCGTTGACAATGGTGGACCCCTTGTAGACGCTGAAAGGCATCCTTAACATTTGCTGTAGTGTAGGACTGAGTTTCACCTTCGTGTTTTCGGTCAGCATGATAGCGCTCTTGTCGTTGTGTACGTTGACATCGAAGAATATGTTTCTCTTGATGTGCAAGGATATCAGGCGTGTTGTATCACCCGTGCTGAACTTTAGGGCCTTGTACTCCATCAAGCCATTCAGACCCTCTACGAACGTCTGCGGTGTATCGTATTGGCCTTGGGGAAGAGTCAGTTTGTAGACTTTATCTTCGTAGGTCACTTCGTACCATACTTCTCCGTCTTGTACGTTGTACCATGAGTAAGGGTATTGAATATCCACCAGTCCACATTCCCAGCGTCCCGGTAAATGTAACGGTTGGGGTAATTGCGTGACATACTTGGTCAAGGTGTTGCCAGGAAACACGTCGAATGAGCTATTACTGGGCAACGTCAGGTAAAACATGACGACTGAGTTGTTCTGGCTTCTGCACCGGGTTTTTATAGATTAGTAGCATCTTAGTAGGGTTCCCACGCCTTGGGCGCCTGACCTCGGCGTTGTGATCGTCGCGGTGACTTAGCTCTGGGGCTTTGCAGGGGATGGCGTGGTAAAAGGGGTGACGAAGTAGGTACCCGCCGTGCGGGTGTTTTGGTCGGCGTGTGCGGTTGCCATTCACCACGTTCCCAGATAGGGGGAAGTCGAGAGGAAGCTTGCATCCAAAGAGGTGACGAAGTAGGTGGCCGCCGTGCGGGTGTTTTGGGTGGCGTGTGCGATTCCCAGGTAGTGGGGAGACGTCGAGAGGGGGCTTGCATCCACTTCCAGCGTTCACGATTTCCTACCAATTCTTGAGGGGTGTGCGTGTCTTTTAACCCCTGAGCAAAGGCTTCCCAGCCCGGTGGATTAGAGTGTTTGCGAGAACGCACCATATCGTTGATTAAATCCGTGATATGAGACCCCGGCACCACTTGGTTGCGAATCAGTAGGTTTCCTTCCGCATTCCAATCCATATCGGCATTCTCTTTCACCCAATCCAACAATAAACGGGCCTTGGTCTTGTAGGCTTTAGGCACACTGGCCAACACTTCCTGTTCCAGCTCAGGTGAGGCCGAAGATGACGGTGGTGGTGGTGGTGGGGTGGGCGTGGTGGTGGTAGGTAGTGGCGTACTCCCTCCTCTATATTGATCCATAAACGTCTGGTACTGGTTCAGCGTATGATGGTAGAGTTGAATTTTCTCGTGATCGGGCAGTCGACGTTGCAGTATACTATTCATCTCTTCATCCAGAGACTGAAGTTGTTGCACTGTGGGCGGGACGGGATAGGGAGATTGTAAACTCTGTAACAGTCGAGGTTCCACCAGCATCATTTTTTTCGTATGGTCCATGGTTTTAGCGTCCCAAGATGGAACCGAGTAACGGGCCCAGTACAGTAGCGGCTAAGGGAGCGAGCAGTGCGCCGAGAAATCCACCTCGCTGTAACACCTGTTTCTTTTTCTTCACACTGCCCGTTTTCTTCACCAACGTTCGGAGACCCGCCTTGTGCCGTTGCAATTTCCCTTTCTGCAGAGGACTGAGTGGAACATTGCCTTTTTATACATTATGAGCTACTTCACACAAACACCGGACCAAATCGGCATCCGCGCCGCGTACCAGGGCCCGGCCCACCTCCGGTGGCGCGCTGCGTAATACCCGCAAGGTCGCTGCGTGCTTGCGTACGCGTGCAGACATGATGATAGAATGAGGGCTCGAGTACCTTGTCTTCTTCTTTTATCTTTTTATCCTCTTTTATTTGGGGGTGTACACCGTCTGTATCTCGCCGGGAAAAATCAGGGTACGCAATCGCAGGGTGGAGGGCGTGTCTTGTTTCAAGTCGATGAGTAGATAGCCGTGAGCAGGTTGGGTCGCATCTTCAAAGGCTTCTCGTACAAAGGCCGTGTTTTTAGGATACATCTGTTGAGCCAGGTGGGTAATTTGGGAAGCGTCTCTGGGGTTTTTGAATAACACCACATACTGAGCATTCAAACTAATGTTCCGGTGTTCTTTGTTCTTACTGAAGAGATTCTGTACGATGTAGATGATGCTCAATCGACGATGATGGCTGCCTTTGGTAAAGAGACGGGTGATTCGACTATCCGTTTCCGTCATGAGATCGTCTACCACGACCAAGGTGTCTTGGGGTATATCTTCAGGCGGTAAACCTTCCACTAAGGTGAGTCCCGGCACACGGGCCAGTGCCTCGTACGCGGGCTGCCAAGCGCCATAACACCACAGGATGCGAGCTAGAGGCGGTGAAATCAGGGCTGACCCATGTTGGATGAGACGTTGAACAAAGTGTGTTTTTCCCGACCCGGTCGGTCCAGCGATGAGGCACGTGAATGGATGCTGCCATCGTGGGTCCATCGTTTTTCTTTATGGGGTGATTTGCCCTCGACGTTTAGAAGCCCACCCCAGTTGTCGGGGCTGGCGCAGGGGATAGTACTCGAAGGGATACCGTTGTCGGGGTAAACGTGGTGATTCACGGGGATCCACTGCAAATATGTTTAACGGTGTCGTGGTGGTACTAGAGGGTGGAGTGGAAGGCTGGTCGTCGCTTCTCAGGGATGATGATGATGATGGAGGATGATGTGGAGTCGTAGTACGGATCGGGGTGGTCGTTGGCTGGATGTAGCGGGGTAACGTGATGGCTGGAGTAGACGATGTGGTGGGTGTCTGCGTTGAGACGTGACGGACCCTTGACGTCTTGGCTGGTGTAGGCAGTGGGGTCGTGGTGATGGTGGATGATGGAGAACGCAGGTTGTTGAAACAGGATATCACGTACGATAAATCGTAGAACACACCGGTAAATAACGTACCCAGAACCACGACTAGACACAACACAGTACCGACTTGTGCTTTTCGAGTTCTTAACAGTAAGGGTAGACGTGTACTATCCATGGTACAGTCCTACACTGAAGGCGGGTGGTGATAGGCGTTAGAATTTATAGACGTTTCATGTCACGGCCGGACACCCAGGAATTAAACGAACGAGGCCATCCTTGCCATTTGACGAAATGATAGGGAATCCCACGTCGACGTTCCGTTTTCAAAATCTTTTCCACCGTGTAGTAGTCTTTCGGTGTTTTCACTATGGGTTGCAATTCTGCCTCGTAAAACGTGCCTTGCAGTCTCTCTCCTTGTAGATCTTCCAGTTGATAGACGTGGGGTTGTCGAGGTTTATGGCGCACGATGACAAAGTGTTCGTCACTCCAGTTCGGTAAATACCCTTTCTCAAATTGTCCTTTCACTTTACTGATACGCACTACATCTCCACGTTTGTAACGGGGTGCCGTGAGTGGTGGACTGGAGGAGTACAGCGTAGCACGCACTTGATGTTCGTTACGTTCTGTCACAGTACGGGGCGCTCGCTGAATACTGCGATGATAGGCCCGATTGTAGCCTTGCACCAGTTGAGGAAGTACATCCAGGTAGCGTCGAGTGTTTTGAGCAGTAAAATATTTGTACATGCGTCCTTTGAAGGTCCGATTAAAGCGTTCCACTACCGATGCTTTCGTCTCATTGTACGTGTGAAAAAAAAATACCTTCTTTTTCTTAAGAAAGGCTTGAAAGGGTCGGTTGAGAAATTCTGTGCCTTCATCTGTTTGTAAATAAAGAGGTTTGCGCCCCGTCTTGAAAATCTGCTGAAACGCTGCTATGAGATTCTCTCCTGTTTTGGTACGAATGGGCAGTACCCAGGCATGCTTGGATAAAATATCGATACAGGTCAATATGTACCGGTGTCCATCGTTGTGAGGTGCAAATCGACTCATGTCCACTAAATCCGCCTGCCATTGCGCGTCTATCCCGCCCACGATCACCCGGTTACGACGAAAATGACGTCGGGCAGCCCGATGCAAACTATACGTATCTTGGGTTTTTAACCAGTCTCGAACTTCAGTTCGACTAATGCCTTGAGAATGGGCCGCTCGAGCTAGTGCTCCCACAGCACTAAAGGCAGCTGGACTCGTCGGATTGTAATACAAATCGGTTAACACTTTGTTAATCGACTTCTCCTTTTCCCGCCGCCGCATCACGGACTTTCCCTTCGTTCGCCCCCGTCACATGTGTGTCGATCTCTTCCCGGGGTGACACTGACCCTCTAGCCGCTGTGCATTCTTTACATATAGGCCTTTTTTTCCGGCTGTAGTATCTGGTTTACAGAAACAAAATTCTGCCTCATGTAGTCTTTCATGCGGTTCAGCGAACGCGTCTTCTATAGCACGAACCCACGCTAATTGCTCAGGTGATCGATCGTCCGGTGACAATAACTGGTCCACAATAGGCATTATTTTCTTCAAGGCTTCCCACACAGAAGGAGTTAGGCTGATACTGCGCGATGGCTCTTTGTACCGGCCTAGACGTATGCGAAGGGATGGTAGGGTATAGACGTACATGGCATTATCCAGGTGGATGAGATCTCCATCCAATTCACCGCTCAACACGCGTTTAAACTTATTCCACCCATCACGCTGTAGTGTCACCGGATTCCATAGCATTTCAGCGGGTGTCCAGTAAATAGCTAGATCGTCTTTCGCCAGTTTGACTTTATCTGCATAAACGTATAACCTTACACTCGGTGTAAGAGGCAAGATGGCTCGTAGTGGTAGCGACATGCTTGCTCTCAATGTC
Organism: Hanleya hanleyi; assembly: GCA_036873755.1. NCBI lineage: Eukaryota > Metazoa > Mollusca > Polyplacophora > Lepidopleurida > Hanleyidae > Hanleya > Hanleya hanleyi. The sequence goes on from JAVTVY010018284.1 coordinate 6,613, forward strand.
CAACGGTAAATGATACACACTCTGTCTCTTTCCCTGGTATTTATAGGGCCTATTCTGTGAGAGGCGGGTCGTGTGCAGAGAATACTTTATCGACCACGGGAACTATTTGTTGCAAAGCCGTCCACAGATCGGGATCCAGCGTAAATCCGCCTCGTTTGAGAGAGATAATTCGGGCAAAATAAGGTCCGCGAAAAATGTATACATCGTGATACAGGTAAATACTATCGCCGTCCAAATCACCGAATAACACACGTTTCAAGGTAGTCCAGCCTTCCGAGGTTAAAGACACACGCGCCGGTTCAGGCGTGCACCAACATCGCGAATCATCATCAATGAGTTCGATGCGATCAGGGTATATTATTATGGTACAATCCGGGGTCAGCGTACGGGTAATGATCGATTTGGTTTCCGGGTATAGTACGTCGTCAACTTCGGTAATCATAGCTTTCAGCGCCGCCCATAATGCTGGCCAAAGTACAATACCGCTACCGCCACACTGTTCTAACCGCGGAAAAAATGAATCCTCTCTACACCGCCGCAGGTATACACCGACGCCGACAGGCATAAAATCTACTTCGGGTTCTTTGCCTTGTAACACACGTGTCAATAGCGTCCACCCGGCAAGGCTTAAAGCTAATTTCACTTCTATCGGATGTTCCTCGATAAGGTGCAATTCATGCTCGTACACGATAAGAATTACTTTCGACGTCACTTGAAAGAACGCGAGCTCTTTGCCCGGCGATGCCATAATGAAGAATGACAAAAATACTAGCCTGACAAAAATTTATATAGATCGATTCTTGCTAATTTTTCATTGTTAAAATTGTCAATAAAAAATACGCATACCCTGGGAAAAATAATTAATTTAACAATGCAATTATTTTTGTAGACGCTCCCCGAGTGCATAAATTAATAGTCTTGACTAATACTAGGATAAAAAATAAAATTATAGCATTGCTAGACTAGAATATCAAGTCCTGATAATTACCTGAACAATCCATAGGGCTGTGAGAGAGCCAAACCCGATGTATTGGTTATTCACAGAATACCCGGCCGGCCTATTTTAAGCGGAATCCATTATTGAGCATCAGAGTTGTCTCCCTTGCACCAAAGCGTATAGATGGCGCTGTGGTTTGAACGACGTTATTATCCGGGCAAACGCAACTCTGTTTGACATCAATATTCAAGCGGTAACTGAGTAGATTGTGTTTTCTCGCCGTAAACGAAGGCTATGTTTTCTTCATTTTCTACAGTTCCCTTGGGAGAAACGAGCTGGAATTTTCAGGGCACTCGTATAGAGTGATAAGTGATAGACTTCCTATATTTTTAATCCGGAAAATTAATTTATTTTTAATGTACCGGTTTTTCCGTACTTTCATACTTGAACATTACGCTTCGAAAACTCGGTAAAAATTATAAAATCATGGCGTAGTCAAGGGCTAGACGGCTGAAATTTTTAATACGAGTCCCTGAATTATCTGAGTTGAATTGGAACTAAAAAATTCTACGGGGCTGACCCTGATTGTAAAAATGACACCCGTTTATAATTCAGAAAGAAACACACACAAATTCTTCGGAAAAATTTACAGGCTAGATGGCGTCGCAGACGTCCGCGCGAAGTACATATATAGCCCGGCCTACATTTCAAAGGCCACCATTATCCCAATTTTTTTGACAATATACACAGAGAGAGAGAGAGCAAAATGACACAAAGAAGAAAGAACTACGAAACAAAGAGAGTAATGAGGCGAAAGAAGAGGACGATGAAACAAGCCGTACACCCCATCCTTCCTGTGGCAACAACATCGACCGAGCCATCCCGGGGTGCTGTATTGGAAAATCTACGGGGAGACCAGATATTTTTTCAGCCACCGGCATTAACAGCGCCCCGGGGTGATGAACCACCCTCCCCCCCTCATCAGTTGGAAAGCACCGCCGACACCATATACTTCAATGGACTCCCCTACCCTGTTCCGGCAACAGCGGCCCGGGATGATGTGCCACCTTCCCATCCCCTGGAGGACGACATGGCAGTGATGCGGGCATTGTACAATCACAACCCATACAAATACTTCTCGGTGAGTGAGATGGGGAAGTAGGCTACTCCCCAGAGATGACTACGGGGCAGTAGACAGGAAAACTGCCCTGGTGAATAAAAACACCATATCAAATAATAAACGTCCTTGTCAGGACGAAACAATTGCTTCGAAAGAGCAAGCTTCTAACTGCCATATAAATTTCAAAAGCATACAGCCCCACGCTATTTTTTAATTTTTTATTAGCAACACCAAAAAACAAACAACCACGGTCCGATATCAAAGAGTCCTTGTCAGGACTGATCTCTCTTATATATACACAGAATTTTTTCTCTCTCCCCATTAATTAATATAATTAGTTGGGGAGACAAGGGGAGGAGGAGGGGGGAGGAGGGGGAGGGATTTTTTTTTTTTTTTTTTTAAATTTAATAAAAAGGGAAAACAAGATTCATGGAGGCAAAAAAAATCTTTTTCATTTTCTATGTTTTTTTAACAATTAAAAATTGAAATTAATGAGAAAAAAAAGGGTGTAAATTATCTCCCTATAGACGTTTTGGAGCTAGCATAGCCAAAATTTTAAAATGGACCCACGGGGTCGAGTGAGGTATCAAATTGAAGCTTAGGTGAAGGGGCATTTAATGGGCTGGGTGTGGGATTGAACTATCGGCCTTCTGCGCATGCGCAGCGGCCGAAAGGTATGAAAATAGCCTTTTTGGAGCTAGGAGAGCCCCTAGTGGACCGATGGGATGGACTAAGGTATCAAAGTGAAGCATTTAACACAGAATGAACGTATTCACAAGGGTATTGAATTTAATACAATTATATCTGAGTATTGAATTTTTTAATACAATTAACAGTCAAAAAACTCTGAATTTTTAATACAATTATACGCTCTCAAGATCAATAAATGTGTATGGTAAATGTTTTTTCAACACTTGTTCTCAATAGTTCGTCAACAAGACTTGTTTGAATTCATCATTGAAACTATAGTAGGTGCATTATGATATACTCGCTTGACACTGTTGTCACAGATTTTCTCGTGGCGATGTAAGTCGGAGGAACGGTGAAACACCCGATGGCATTGGGCACAACTGAAAGACTGCGCGTACTGGCTCATATTGGTAATGAGGGAAAAATGACTCACGCCATTGTCGTCGAACACATTGACTTTCATGGTATCAGCATACCGTTCTGTGGATCGCCGAACCATTTCAACCACAAATGTACCTCCCTCTTCGCATCGTAATCGATAAACAAAGATATTAATATCGAACAGTGTTTCCACGTCATCCAAATTCTTAAAGGGTACTCCACGGAAGTGCCGCGTATCCAAGTCTTGCTGCTCTAAATACTCCTCCCAATAGCCATCGGCCACTGTCTCACAAGCCCGGGGGTCACACTCATCCAGATGCACGGCCAAACACCGAAACAGACATTTCCGGTCTTTGTAGGGCCCCTTTGCCCCTGCTGTTAATGAATACAGGCCGTGTCGATGAAGCAACCACGGAGGGAGTATTACAGGAGCACGGATAGGGAGATGTGTCATTTTCAAAATGTCACTGACACGCTCGTCTTCAGGCAAGACTTCAACCGGAGGTGCTGATGCTCTCACACGCTCGTCTTCAGGCAAGACTTCAACCGGAGATGCTGCTGGGTCCAAGGGGAAATCTTCTCCACGTCTCATGCTTTTCGTCTCATACAAGCGGATAGGCAAGCTGGCTGGATGACTGGCAGGGAAGCAGGCAGGCAGGGAGGCAGGCAGGCAGGTCAGGTAAGGCAGATTGAATACACCCCTTTCCCTAAAAATCGACTCCTTTTATATCCACCGTCAACATTGGAAGGGATAATAAACAATCAAAATGGCGGCCTGTTTTTGTCCACCATTTTGAAACCCACCTCATATTGAGCATGCCTGTGTGGTTGTGATGTGGGTTTCAAAATGGTGGACAAAAACAGGCCGCCATTTTGATTGTTTATTATCCCTTCCAATGTTGACGGGGTGAGTCAGTGCACTGTGTGAGTGGAGGTGGGTTTCAAAATGGTGGACAACAACAGGCCGCCATTTTGAAACACACCACCCACAACACACACAAACAAGCCGCCATTTTGAAACCCACCACCCATAACACACACAAACAAGCCGCCATTTTGAAAACCCAGAGACCTCATTTGCATATTTTCAGTGGACAACAACAGGCAGCCATTTGGAAACACACCACCCACAACACACACAAACAAGCCGCCATTTTGAAAATATGCAAATGAGGGCTGTGGATGTGGGAGGTGAAGTTGTCCACCATTTTGAAACCCACCACCCATAACACACAACTACAAGCCGCCATTTTGAAACACACCACCCACAACACACACAAACAAGCCGCCATTTTGAAACACACCACCCACTACACACACAAACTTGAGGTGGGTTTCAAAATGGTGGACAACAACAGGCCGCCATTTTGAAACCTAAAAATGACCTCATTTGCATATTTTCAAAATGGTGGACAACAACAGGCCGCCATTTTGAAACACACCACCCACAACACACACAAACAAGCCGCCATTTTGAAACCCACCACCCATAACACACACAAACAAGCCGCCATTTTGAAAACCCAGAGACCTCATTTGCATATTTTCAGCGGACAACAACAGGCAGCCATTTTGAAACACACCACCCACAACACACACAAACAAGCCGCCATTTTGAAAATATGCAAATGAGGGCTGTGGATGTGGGAGGTGAAGTTGTCCACCATTTTGAAACCCACCACCCATAACACACAACTACAAGCCGCCATTTTGAAACACACCACCCACAACACACACAAACAAGCCGCCATTTTGAAACACACCACCCACTACACACACAAACAAGCCGCCATTTTGAACCCACCCCCACTCACACCGGTGTCAATGAGTGCACTCATAGGCCACGCCCCCTCATCACCCATGCGCACCGCCCCAACCGCCCCATCCAGCCGCCATCCACCAATCAGAATCACGCTTACATACCACCAATTGTGACGTCATAGTTACATCCGGGTCAATTTTACCTCAATTACTGTTTACTATACTACTCATGTCCCAAGTGCGCCCCCGAAAATGCACTGTCTCTACTCTCCCAGACTGCGCATGGTCACACTAACTTCACCGGCCAATGTAGACAGCACCCCTGCAGTTTTCTACACCATGAGATCTTCAATACGACAACATGATTGCACGACACATTTGGATCCCAGGATAGACCACAGATCGCCAAAAGACGTTCATGTGCACCCGAACATGCCCTTTCTCTAATTCTAGACTACACATGCGCGTATCAGCGGTCAACGTGGACAGCATACCAGTCTTATTCTACACCACGATAGCTTTAATATAACAACATTCACGGCAGATTTGTAACAATGGTGGCCCAGATATCTCCCAAACACTCCCATGCACATCTAAAAATACCATTTCTCTACTATTACTCGACTGCTGATGCGAACCCATGACCCAACCGCTCAACGTGAACCGCACCCCAGTCGTTTTCTACACCACAAGAACTTTAATACGACACCATGCACGACACATTTTAACCAGGTCTATCGCCCAAAACTCCCATGCGCATCCAAAAATGCCCTTTCTATACTACTTCTCGACTGTGCTTGTGCACCATGACCGGTCAACGTGGCTGTATCCCAGTCTATTCTAAATCACGAGAGCTCCAATACAGCGCCATGCACTACATATTTGGACCACGTATGGCCCACCTAGTCTGATTGTACACCCCATGTCACACCCTATTGCCGCACTCCTTCCCACCCGAACCGCGCTGTTTCTACTACTGATGACGTCACCGATAACGTCACCTAGACTTGGCTTCTTCTGGGCCATGGAGTCACTCCGTGACCCCCACGTCCAGAGTCCAAGGTCCTAACCCACCCCCAAGTCCAAGGGTCACAGCCTCATTTGCAGCCTCCATTCCCACTTACGTCGCCCCCTCCCCCTGCCCACGAATGCTAAGAGATGGGTGTTTTATATACTACTTTCAATCAAGATGATCACCAAGTTGCCGGATCAAACCGTCCAAGTGAATGCCTGTCGATACCAGGCGCCGTTTAGGCATTATGCATTTAAACATTTAAATAAGGTGTTCAAATGAAATTACGATTTAAAAGTATGATGCTTGTCAAATCTATAGAAACGTCGAGGGAATGCTTGTCGCTGATATTAATTTGGCAAGAAACCTGCGCTGGCATTGATTAGGGTGTTAAACGCATATCAGTAGGTGGTCGTATGACAAGGGCATTCTCAGGAGCCAGGTCTATCATGCCTCAATAGAGCCAGAGAGAATACGAAAGGCGCAAGCTGTAGATCCGTGACAATGGACAATGGATGTAAACATTCGATGGCTATCTACCGAGTATCTGATGTCTCGCAGATGCTAGAATAGTTGTGGACAGAACATCAGATAAAGGATTCGTCTGTCTGTATTCAGCCTCGCACCGTACCCTAGTAAATGTATATTTAGAGGATAATATACAAGTTATATGAAAACAAATTGACGACAATAGTGTTGTAATGTCAGTTATGTGATTGAAAGATATTTCTTTCTATATAAACATATAAAGATAAGCGATAACCAGAACCAGCTTGATGTTCCAATACGTATAGTCGTAGACCAAATCTGGTTCTGGTTATCGTTTATCTTCATATGATTACAGAGAAAATAAGAATTGATTTCACCTCAGAATCAACTACTTTGCACGAATGCACTACTTCTCGGCACTTACTCGAGAATCATGAGACTCAGTGTCTTGAATTTTTTCTGAGTATACAATATAATATTGTACATGTACTTCAAGCCAATTGAACAATTTCTTGTAGTGGAAGTATTTTATTTTGGTACTTCTGTATTGCACCTAACCTGAGGCCATTTACTCATCTAAAGATATCAGGTGCTTTAATGTACTGTCAAATGTCTGTAAGGCATCACATGCGAAATCAAACATATTGTTCATCCGTCTACACTGTACTACCCTCCATACACATTGATGTCCCTGCTATATTTGTAAATGCCAAATACCGGACCGGTATATCCAGCCATATCAGACATTCATTAGTCAAATTGACTCTTTTGAGGGTGCAAGATGTAGTTAAGGTGGAGACGGACACCTCTCCTCTCGATATAGAATTGTATTGAAACATGAATTAGTACTGTTAGTAAACACCAGGAAAATGAAATAAATATTTGGGGTCACCAGATCACTATGGATGCCCATCAATATGAGGCCCCGGTCCCCGTCTTGGATTAACACAGAGATCAGTGACAGGAAAATGGAGAAAATAACCATCAAAATGGATTTTCAGATAAAAATGAGAGATAGAGATAGAATTAAGGTTTAATGTCGCGTTCCAGATAAAAATGAATACAGATTTTAAATCAAAATTTCAAACACGTTATACTCACTGTTTATGTTTATTGACCTTTACTATCTTGCAGTGTGATCCGATTATCGTATATCGGTAATGTAAATAATAGGTCACGAGTGATCAGATCACGCTCAACAGCTCACATGGTTTACATACGTCCATGTACATGTAATATCATATACGATAGTTTGTTCACTATATGTTTATACATTTACATGGCTTCTTCCATCCAGAGAGCGACGACTGGGGCAAAATCAGTCGACGTGCCCCAACGCAGCAAAGAGACTTTAGCAGTGCTCTGTGCATGCTTTGGACCCCTCTCGTACGGATTCGTCTTGGGGTATTCATCGCCAGTTATTCCAGAACTGAAGCACAATAAGATTCTCAGCGACGATGAAGCCTGTTGGTTCGGATCCCTCGTAGCCATCGGTGCTATCATCGGAGGACCATTAGGCGGGTGCCTTGTCCAAATCTGCGGCAGGAAAATCACGGTTGCCATCAGCGTCATCCCGTTCCTGCTTGGATGGTTGCTAACCATCTTGAATACCAACTCTGTTGCCATTCTATACAGTGGACGTTTACTGAGCGGGATAGCTACTGGCGTGGTATCCATTTCTGTGCCGGTGTACATAGCCGAGATTTGCTCAAAGACCCGGAGAGGGTTGTTCGGTTCTCTGTATCGGACATCAGTGGCGTTAGGCACCCTGATAGCGTATGTTCTGGGAAAAGTTTTAGACATGCACTGGTTGGGGATAGCCGGTGCCGTGTTACCAACAATACTCTTATTAACCATACTGTTCATGCCACAATCTCCGAGGTATTTGCTGAGTAGAGGTCGCAAACAAGAAGCCACCTCAACACTCGAGTGGTTAAGAGGATCCAAAGAAGACATCGAGGACGAATGTATGGAAATCGAGGCTGCTGTTTCGAGCAAAGAAGCCATGGATTGTGAAGAGTTTTCGAAGCCTTCCCTGTATAAACCGTTAATTCTCTCATCAGTGCTAATGCTCTTTCAACAGTTTGGAGGTGTGAACGCTGTAATCTTCTACTCAGAGTCAATCTTCAAGGATGCAGGATTCCCACTGGATGCTCAGATTCCAGAAATGGTCATCGGTGCCGTCCAAGTTCTTGGAACACTGGCAGCTAGTTTTCTCATGGACAAGGCTGGACGTCGGACCATGTTGATCATATCAGGTGTCGGTATGTGCGTCAGTTGTATCGGACTCGGAGTATATTACTATTTAATTGTGACATGTTGTGTGGGCATGAACATTCACTGGCTTTCGGTCTTGTTTCTGGTTATGTTCATGATTTTTTACGCCCTCGGTTGGGGACCGATTCCCTTTCTCAGCATGTCTGAACTTCTACCATTACGAGCTCGGGGTTTCGGCTCCGGCTTAGCCGTTGTCGTCGTCTGGCTCTCGGTTTTCGTCGTCACGAAAGAATTCTCAGATATTGAGACTGCAATGCAACCGTACGGAGCATTCTGGTTGTTCGGAGGATTCTGTCTTCTGGGAACCGTGTTTGTAGCAAAGTTTCTTCCCGAAACAAAGGGGAAATCTTTGGAACAGATTGAACTTTACTTCGAAGGTTTGGAGGATTTACGCGCAAACTGACCCAATCTGTCAACTCTCCACTTACCACTCTTCACACGAGGTATTTTCCATCATAGCAAAAATATAATTACGATAATCAAAACGATATACTTCGGAATGATGCAGACTTAATTCGTTCCTTGCCTTGAAATGCAGAACTGATTTTGATTTACGCTGTCATATTTTGACTATGATGAAAATTGCTCGTGTAAAACGCTAAGGCTGTTCGTCATATTCTACCGGTTTGTTGCATATTCTCCTGTTTATGTCATGAAGCCACGTTTTCTCATCTTCATTTTATCCAGCCAATTTCTATGTTCTCACTTCGAACTTCCCTTGATATATCTGGACCCCTTCACTGTTCAAATAACTATAAATAAACACGAGACGTCATTGACCTCCAAAACATTTGAAATTCGAAATGGGTCGCACAAGAGCATTATTGACTGGTTGACCTAAATAGTGGGCACCTTATTTGGGGGAAAGACGCCGCTAATAGAGGATGATGTCACTGTACGTGACTTCACTCGCAATCGATGTGTACGTTCTGATTGGTTCTTCTGTCGTTAGTGGGTGAAATTCACACCTCGGATTTTGAACACTGAAAGGGTCAGATAAATCAAGGCAGGTTCGAAGTGGGAACGTAGAAATTGGCTGGATAAAATGAAGATGCGTTTTCTCAGAATATCAGAATATGTACCGGTCTCCTTTTTGTTCGTACAAGTTTGAGCTTTTTCTGCGTCCTTGTATTACACTATAATGGTTATTTCCCTTTGACTGTATGTGAAGACAACCAAGTATATTTCAGGAAAGAACCAAAGATATTTGCAGAAAATCCATTATAATCCAACGAATCAACCAGCTCCAGGAATGTGCCCAAACACAGACACCCGTCAAGCCGATAAGGCGTTCAAGAACTAAATAAACCAACAGTTGCTGATGTAGTCCAAGCATGCACCAATAGCTTTCCAATGTAGGTACATTGTGCATACCGTTATGCCACGAACTATAGTCTGTCCATTTTAATTAGTCGTCTACTTTGGAGCTTGTCAAACAACAGTAGTTAACTCTGCATAAAGTTTCTTTTTTTTTTGCATCGTGTAGAACAAATTGAACTCTACAACCATATATAGAGCACCATTACTCTGTGATATCGATAATATATCACGCTTGAAATAACTTTGTAATTCTCTCCATATAAAAATCCGGCACGTCATTTACATTACATAGAGAGAGAGACGTAAATGTACTCGAGTACTTGGTTGGGTGACCGGGTGCTGTACTAGCTGGGATGATAAGTGTCCAGGATAATAGGAATTGTGGACGCTCTCGTGTTCTGGCACATGTAGACACCGTCGTTATATGACTGAAAAAATGTTGAAAACGACGTTAAATCACTCACTCGATTTCACTAGCACAAAGGTCAACGATGTCGTGTACGGTCAGAGAGGTGTATGAGGTTTAGCATTTGGCAATTTCACTGGACATGGGATATCCCACGGACTGACTGTTATTACTTTTTAGGCACCAATGACCTTTGTGCCAGTGAGCATGATATACATTATGACGTCTCCCTATGTAATTGAGGCCCGGTATTAGTGGGCGGGTCCCCGACATATATTCTATGTCAAGCCTGATAGCCCCAATGCCAAGGGCCAGAGTCGAAACTGGTACCACCTGAAGTGGAAAATTCTAGTAATGTTTTTTGGAGAGGTATATGTCTGTAGATGTTACCCATATGTGATAACCGTTGCAGATCGGTAGCTTAAGGGCAGCATACCACGCATTTTCAACCCTACCGCTTTCCCTGTTCTAAACCCAAACTTGAGGGGTGGGGCATTGTCCCTCAGATATTTTCCTTGCTTCCCTCTAGAGCTCTGAAACTTCGCACACTTTGGACATAGGTGCTCTTCTATTGAAACAAGCAAATATCATGTCACATAATCATTTGGTGACGTCACAATGACGTAATAACCCAGTGACCAATTTATTGTCTCTTTTTTGTCCATTTTTAAATTGATTGTTTCTATTTCTTCTGGTACCACTTGGCATGGCAGATTCGATTCATGTTCATTGAAGAGGTATTTATATGTAGATGTTACCCATGTGTGATAACAGTTGCAGATCGTCAAGTTATGGGTAGTTATAGCACACATTCGGAACTCTATCCCGCCCCCATTCTGAACCCAAATATGGAGGGTGGGTTATGGTTGCTCGAATATTTTTGTCATTCTTGCTGCTAGACGGTGGAAATGTTCCACACACTTTCAGACCCTATTTTGCGTATTGTTATTTATTTCAGGAGAGTCCCGTTTTAGGACAGCTGTAGGTCAATAGGTTGAGACACAGTGCCATGTCTCGAACCAGAAACATTCATTCTCCAATACAGCCAGAAAAAAGGTGATGGCCAGTTCTGATCATCAATGAAGGGTTATGATGGTCATCATCTTTTAAGGGTGATGATTTTGCCTCATCACCTTTAAAAGGTGATGAGCTAAATTTACACTCATTGCTCATCACTCTTCAGATGTGATGTATATCGTTTTTAAAAGTGATTGTAAAAAAAGAGTGATGGCCCAAACTCATCACTTTCCCGGGGTGATAGTTGTCAACCTTTTTTATCTGTGAACACTATGTGAACAGCTAACGGCCTTTTCTGACTCTCAACACCACATTGCAGACAAATGGAAGGTTGCAGATCTCCATTTGATTAACCCTACCTGGCCTGGCCTCAAAATGAGGCCCCCTACCAAACTTTCTGCGCTATCTCCGGAACGACAAAAAATAGAGAGCTGAAACTCCGTGACTTTATAGTTTATCATATTGGGGTCATTTTGAGCCTATTTGCATGACCCCCCGAGGAGAGGATCATGGGTAAATTCAAGATGGCGGCCATGTGGGGTCCCAGAAAAGTGATGTTTTTGTCATATTTCTTCAAAATTTCGGCTTTTCTGCGATGGAAAGTGGGCAAAAACTATTTTATTTCACATCACATTAATATTTACTAATTTATCATGCTGTTTTTGCGAAGAAATTGCATAAATAAAAAATTCGGAAAATCTGACCGAAAAATCAACCAAAAAATGCCGTTTTTGAAAATGACGTCACTGTGACGTCATCAAAGCGGCCATCTTGAATTTTTTTACATTATCTAGCCCAAGGGGTAAGAAAAAATAATTAGGGGTGGCCGTTTCGCCACCCCCGCCCCAGGCCACGACAGGTCCCAAAAAGCCCAGGCCAGATAGAGTTAAGGGAGATCGTTCTGCTGATATGTTTGGGGAAAAGGGTGTTCATGCGTATTTTTGGAGGCGACGCGCGAGCTGACATAAACAAGAGTAGAACAAGACAGAGCAAAGACCATGTAGTTTCCATCTCTTTATTGATTTTTGTTCATTTTTATATGCTTGCTGATGCTTTTCAAACCAAATTTCGAGAATATTTATTATCTGAGAGTTTTGGGAGTTTCAAAATATAACAGGTTACATGATTTTTTAAATTTCGGTAGGTCTGACATCTCCTTTTTCAGTCGATACATGCATAAAAGAAATAATTAATTGTTCAATTCCACAGTTCATATATCAATAAAGGTATTATTAACAGTTTAATTCACATTTGAACTTCTGAATGAAGTACTGTTCCTTTGTCTGTCGCTTGACTGTATCATCGGATTTCATTTTGTAAAACGGAAAAATACTAAATTTCGTTTCGTATTAAATTATATTCAGATTTATATTATTGTGCCGCGACCTTCTTGATGGCCGCTATCGGCCATTCGCGTGTTCGCGTGCCGCGACCTATCCCGAGGCGAGTATGCGAGAAGACGAGAACACGCGAATGGTAGGTCGCGACTCGCTAATGGCATCGTTCGCGTGTTATCGTGCCGCGACCTTTTTGATGGCCGCTATCGGCCATTCGCGCCCCTAATTCTCGTATTTTCGCCATTTCGCCTAGCCAAATCTACAGGGCGAGATAGCGAGAACGCGAGTGGCCGCTATCGGCTTCCATAGTTAAGAGCAGAACCAGACTCTTGTTGGCAGGAGTAGGGTGCTAACACCAGCTTGGGCCATTGAAAGCACAGGCGATGTTCGGGTCAAATTTTCAACGTAGATAAGCCCAGGTTACTTTACCACCGCGTTTCGGTGTGGTATTAAATAAGATACAACCAGTGGATGAAAGAGACAAAGGAACTGTATAAGATTTAACCACCAAAGCCACAAAGAATTTAAATCGGGAGACTATTCTGTTCAATTCAATAAAATGCGTCTGATCGGTTTTGTCAAGAGGAAATCATTTCTAACCATAATTGCATGGTATGTGATGTAAAATGGATACCAGTATCAAACTACTGAACCAATCGGGAATCTACAGTTGTCAACAGTAATGGCTATATGGAGATTTTAGTGTACGACCAATATGAACGTTCAACCAGACTTGATGATCTGAAACGAACATCATGATGTCTTTAATCTCAGCATCATTCAACACGTTTGTCAATTTTTCTTGCACAAAATACTACCTTGCTATGCCTGTGTAGAAATTTGCGTTATTAGCGCCTTGTGAATAAGGGCTTTCGATCATTGATGCAGAAATTCCATAAGTGTCACACATGATTGTATCACCATCACAAATCTCTAGAACAGGCCATGACTGTATGCAGGAAACTGTGTAATTAGGGCAGGTTGGTGTGATGATCCTGGAGTTTTACTGATGCAGCGACCATTCATCATTTATACAATGGTGTTTGGTTAACTGAAGAGCGGAACCTGTCACAGACTCGATTTCAAAGGATTTAGCTCCATTGAGCGTCTTAACAATATTTCCAAACTGCCTGGTCATCCATGTGCCTAATTTTAAGGCAAATCATTTCATCATAATGGCATATGGAAAGTTAGTTTGAGTGGAAGTGAAATAATTTCTGAACATTGTTATCGAACTATCCGTCTGTGCAGCTAACGATGTAGGCATACTGTTTGCACCAATGCTGGCATTTCTCATGTTTGACTAGAGATATTATGATACTCCCTTTCAGCAACCATTCCATTCGAGTATGATCACCGCCTGTTAGTCCAGTTTCAGATTTGCAGCATTTCACTATCGAGTATCGGCATCAATCCGATTTGCATGGTTCCCTTAACATATTCGTTTTCATTCGGACAAAAGTTATACATCCAGGTGCGAATTATCATCGCGGATACCATAACACTCATGAGATGAGTTGACATTCATTTAGACAGCTAATTATGTAATGGTATTGTGACGCTACTGTTTGGCTGCGATCCCGAATGACGCAAGTGGAATTCTGACCTCAGTGCCGGACCCCTGTGACCTTTGATCAAAGCAAAGCGAATCACTTGATTATCTGACAGAGTAGGCGACGTCATCAATGAATTATTTACGTTCGGCAAGGCCGTTTGCCAGGGCTTCCGATAGTAGTGGAGATAGTGGGAGGGAATGACCTGGTAGCAGGGGTGGAATCACTTTATTGGTTTCCTGGATATCTTGCCACCATCAGATTTCTCAGTAGGTCTATCATGTGTGTTGGAGACGATGTGAATAATCGTTATTGATAGTGATGGATTTTCGGCATTTCGATCTTTTGCAATCTCTGAGGAAGGCCATTGGGCATGCATTTATACAGCCCACAGCAGGCAGCAGCTTCCACGGGATAATGCCCAGACGCAAAAGTGCCATCACTATCTCTTCAAAAGCTCTAAAAGTGAAATATTTATGCATTTTAAGAAGCAAACATCGCTTTTCAAATACAGATATCTAACACATATGACCATCTCCAGCAATCAAACAAATTTGCAGTTGGCACCACCGAGTGGATAATCCGTCAAGGTTTGTACTCGTCAAGGTTAATTGCAATTATAACAAAATGGCAGACATCTAAAGTGTGGTCGCCGAATATGGTAGATTAAGCGGAAAATTCCATTTTGTCAGATTCATACCAACAGAAGAACAAAATTTGGTGGGAAGATACGGATAGGGAGGACGATTGGTAGACAATATGAGAATCAATGGAAATATCGCAATATCTTGGAATATTTCCTTACTTGTCCTCTACGTCTTCCGCACGGCCACTGTTTGGCCGTTTACGCTCTACAAAGAAACATAACAGGTAAAAAGTAAAAAAAGTAAAAATGAGAAAATAATATAACCCCAAAATTATCATCATTAATATTCAGTCACGGTGACGTCATCACACCATCAGATGAAGGTTTCAATAGATGCTTCGGAGGGAGGGTTCAGAAAGTGTACCCTAACTACCACTACGCTACTGATCTGCATGTGTTATCACAATTGGACAAAATTTACATACTAGTACCTCTTCAAAGAACATTCACGTTGATACGTCATATGGCGCTAGCAGAATTGAAAAAAAACAATTGGAAAACCAACCAAATTTTCGACAATAAATGCTACCACATGTTATTACGTCACTATGACATCATACAATAGTAATATTAAGGTATGTTAACTTGTGTCAATGGAGCAGGCCCTGAGTAGTATAGAGCGAGTAAATTCGGTAACTTTTCACCCGGATGTAATGACGTCACTTCCGGTTTATGGTGGAGGTCATGAGGAGGTGTGCGCAGGAGTGTTCTGCGCAGGTATGACGTCACTTCCGGTTTGGGTGAATGGGGCGTGACTTGTGAGGATGATAGGAGATGTACTGACCTGTCTGTGGGGGATGTCGTTCATCTCCGTGTCTTTTCGGTGAGAGGAGCATGTACTGGGGGTTTTCCCCACCATGTCGTTCACTTCCGTATTTCTTCGGTCAGGTCCGTGGGAGCTTGTACTGGGTTTTTCCCACAATGTCGTTCACCTCCGTATTTCTTCGGTCAGGTCCGTGGGAGCTTGTACTGATCTGTCTGTGGGGTTTTTCCCACAATGTCGTTCACCTCCGTGTCTTTTCGGTGAGGTCCGTGAAGGTGTGGCGGGAGGTACCGGGTGGGTGCATGTAAAATTAAGATTTTTTCCCGAAACTATAAAAAGCGGAATACGGACTTTACCCCTAAAATAGGGGAAAACCCCTATCAACCCTAGCCAAAAGGGCTAATACTGGTCCCCGGGCTTATTGGGACCTGCCTATCAAGTCAATGGGGTGGGTGCATGTAAAATTAGGATTTTCCCCCGAAACTATAAAAAGCGGAACACGGACTTTACCCCTACAATAGGGGTCTGTATTATACAATATAAGGGAAAATGCCTGTATGGGGTATGGGGATGGTCAATTTTTTTTTCGTGGGCTTTACTAAGGCTTGTGGGGTCGCGTTTTTCTCGTCTCGCCAAGAAAATGACAATGGGAAGGGTCCCGGAGCGAATCGGTGAAATTTTTGGGAAAAGTCACCGAGGTCTGTATATAGGCCCATAGGCTGGCTATATGGGGGTATGGGTTCAACCTGGGAAATTCACACACGTTCATTGTGATATGGGCTGTTTGGATTTGTTTTTCACGTCTCGTCATTTAGAACACGATGGGAAGGGTCCCGGAGCGAAACGGTGAAATTTTTGGAAAAAGTCACCGAGGCCTGGGTAGGCCCATAGGCCTATACTGCATGGCTATGGGTGTATAGGTCCATACAGGGTGGACGTTTTGGGATCTAGGTGGGCCACTAATGGTCCGATGGGGTCGAGTGAGGTATCAATGTGAAGCCTATGTGAGGGGGCAACCGATGGGGTGGATGTGGGGTAGGAATATCGTCATTCTGGGCATGCGCAATAGACAAAGTGTATGGAAATAGACGTTTTGGGATCTAGGGGAGCCACTAGTGGGCCGATTGGATCGAGTGAGGTATCAGTGTGAAGCCTATGTGAGGGGGCATCTGATGGGGTGAGTGTGGGGTTGAAATATCGTCACTCTGCGCATGCGCAGTGGACCAAGGGTATGGAAATAGACGTGTTGGGGTCTAGGTGGGCCACTAGTGGGCCGATGGGATCGAGTGCGGTATCCATGTGAAGCCTAGGTGAGGGGCTAGACTAGGGTGTCGTTTCCGTGGGCAGGTCACGTGGGTTGTGACGTCACTTCCGGGTTTCACCTCCAAACCCAGAAGAGTTCCAATGTTCTCTTAGACGTCCGGATGTTCAACCTCCGGGGTTTTCCCCGGCCCGGCCCGACCCGCCCCGGCCGCAGCGCGCGCGCGCGCGTCATCACCGGCAGTGCGCGGATGAATGTCGGGTCAAAAAGTCAAAGGTCACATCCAGGTCAAACGGTCCAAGGTCTCCCTTTCGGCAAGGTTCGGAGACAATGTTGCGGCATCGATATACAGAGCTTGATTGTAAGGGGATTGTAAATTAACCTGGGAAGGATGGGCAGTTCCATTTGGACCAATCAGCGGTCGAGAAAAAGAGCCAATGAGCGATCGATAAAAGAACCAATGGACGGGTACTAGAATTTCGCTCACGTCTGCGCCTACATCCGGGTACTGGGATGCTTTCGCCTACGTCCGCGCCTACATCCGAGTTCTTGTACACCCGGGTAATGTTTTCTGGACATGGATGGGTTACCTTTGGCTCTATTCTAGGCCACTGATCGGCTAATACGGTGTTCAAAGCCAGTTTCATGCATTATGCTCATATAGAAAACACACAAGACAGGGTTTTTTGGTGAGATCTCATTTTGTTTTTTATTCAGTGAACAACAACAACGTGAGAACAACCACGTGAAAACTGAAGCCCAGAACAGGGGCTTGTACATTGAAAGAACTGAAGCCCAGAACAGGGGCTTGTAATTGAAGCCCAGAACAGGGGGCTTGTAAACTTAAGCCCAGAACAGCGGGCGTGTGTACATTGAAAGAACTTAAGCCCAGAACGGGGCTTGTACATTGAAATGAGTACATCGCGGTCCTCGGCCTTGCGGTACTCGTCAAACATATGTACGATGGTAGATAAGGGTCTTCCCCGGCATCGATGGTACAGGTAAAACAAGCAATATTGTCCGCACACGCTACTGGTCAGGCTTTGCAACGTTTGACTGTTCCAACACCACGTCTCTGTGCCTTCATCCATGAAGTCTGTTAAATCGGGAAGGAGGGGTGTCAGGCCGTAAGGGTCAAAGTATTCGCCCTGCTGTTCTGTCAAGTACACGCCCACCCAATGTTCACCGGGCCGATCCATCGGGTCCGTGTTGAGAACGTAAGCAGCAGGATACATACGGTCTAATGGGAACACATCTCGGCCGAACACCCCTTGAAAGACCATACGTGTCTGTTATGACTGGACCCTGCTTTGTATTGAATGAATAAGAATGGATTTGAAGAACATAATTTAATTATTCAACATTAATAATTTTACAAATATACACATACTTCACAAATCACGGCACAAATAATTTGCTAGCTGTGGCCACATACTGCAACTAATAACCAACCCTTTCTTAGCAATATTCATTTCATCCAAATTAAAGAACCGATTTCTTTATCTATCGCCAGGATTTGATAGTTCAATAAATGATAACCGTAATTGTCCCAGTTAATGCCGAGTATCAAACCAAGTCCAAGTTTCCAATATTGCTGTGGTATCGAGTTGATGAACCGGAACTGCGTTGTGGCACTCTTCACGAACTATAGTCGGGCACTCCAGCGTACATAATAGGTAAGGCGTCCTTATGGCAGACCAATGCACCTTGCCGTAGTCCTTTCCTACGCTGGCTATCCGTTACATAGTCCATGACTAGTGAAGATCTGTGGTTTGCTCACACATATGGGACATCACTCCGTTGAAACATCACAAAGACAACCAAGCACTCTAGACGTGGAATAATATACGCTCAACTTTCATCTCGAAGCTGGTATATCTTCAATATTATTGCACGCTCGTGTCAATAATTCTACACAAAATAGACACTTCTGTGTCTCAATTACAATCGCACACTCGTGCTAGTAATTTCCAAACCTGCACCTCGTGCATGGTCAAATAAATGTAGGACCTCTGTCCTTCCACGTCTAACACAACACACAGACGAAATAGAAATCACACATCGGAGATGTACTCCAGTGATTTTATACCACACGTTGAATTTACCTATCTGAACATTGATCTAAATATGCTCACGGTCATACAGTCGAGATACCTGCTTAGCTGTATCCGCTATCGTCGGTGCGCGAACACATCACGGTACAAATTCCACCTGCATATAAGGCGACCTCATCCACAGAATGGCAAATCACATTATAAAATACCTGAGTTTAGAAAACTGCACTCTTGTTACATGACGGATCACAACGTTGCAGTAGTAGTATATAATACCAATCATGACAGTGTCTCTGGGTCATTCTCCAGCACGGTGGTTATCTGGTCTGTATCCATGTTAGGTGGAGAAGTCACACAGGACGTTGCGCGCTTTGTCCACTTGAATGATGTTGTCAAACTCGGCGTAGCAGATCACATTGACGGTGCTCCGGAGGGCTCGTAAAAAGTGGATTTCCAACCGTAAATTGCCTTGCTTGGCGAGGGCCAGCTGATGGTCGTTCTCTAAGGTGGGGGTCAGATCGAAACAGAACAACGTGTATCCGTTCGCGTAGTCCTCCCGACTGATCATATTCCCTTCGTCCTGGTTGATTTGACCGGTGGCTGTAAACAGGCTCTGATAGGCTCGAATGAAATTCCGCGCCCAAAGTTCGGTGTTAAGGCCGTGGCTGGGACCTGTTGTCCATCCACATGCAGGGCCACAAAATTGATGCCGAAATGTTTAAAGTCAAACGGGTTCTCTGGGTAGGCTCCGCTGAAACTGGTATTTTCCACACAGGCCAGGATCAATCGCTCGGGTAGTTCCCCGAGGAACAGATTTTCTTTGTTGGCGCTCATATTTCCAGCAGACACAGAAAACACTTTGGTTTGCACACGTCGGATAGGGTACTGGGCTGGTTTTGTTTCCAAGGCTTTGAGGTGTCCCAATTGAACGGCTGGATTCGGTTTCACTTTTCGGACATACAGGATTGCGTCTTGGATGACAATCTTATAGTCATCTGCATGCCCGTCTACGTTAGTGGTCATCAAGGCGAAGGTCGGAGGCGCCCGTATCAGTCGGATTTTGATGGTGATCTTGTTCAAGAGGTACCGGTCTTGCATGAACATGTCTGCGTGCAGTCGACCCATGAGATCCACCGAGACGCCGTTCGCGGTCAAAGCCTTCCGTTTGTTATATCCCACATTGTCGTTCCCGACGCCCATGTGCTGGGCTGTGTCCTGGTAGAATAAAGCGGCTGTCAGTTGAGATTTTTTAGCCTCTCGCCCATGGGACAACAGCGTTTCGATGTAGGCTCAATAGGGGTACGTGTTGGTCGAGTCACTGATGAGTTTGTCGCTGAGAAATATATCCACCTGTTGAAACATCGAGTGCAGCCAGAGATTCGTCGGGCCCACCGTTGCTTGGTCCACGATTCTGGAGCCATCTCCATTGACGATCTTGGCTTTCACATACAAGTATGTATGGGCTAAATCCACATAGGCCGTATCCGCATTACTGATGGTGAACTCGATGGGCCCTGTTTCGTTGATGCTGGATAGCGGGAGATGCTCCACCCATAATCCTTGTTCGGCACTGGTCTGTGTGGGCGGCACGGTCCACAAATCAAATTCACTGTTGGTGGAGGGACAGGACTCTGCGTGGATCAAGGACATATTTTAAGAAAAGATATCCTGGGTCTTCGATGTGCGTCGTCGCTGGGTCGGTCGTCGACTGGTGCGTGGTCTCGGTGGTGCAGGTCTTTTATTCCCTACGGTGCGTTGTGCTTTGGCCACTAAGACGCCTCCTGCTTCTTTGGCCCGCCGTTTCAAGGCTTCTTTGGGTGCCGTACCCCCAAGACATCACCGGCGACTTGCAGTCCACTGCGTACCGCTTGTTTGCCGATTGCTTTCACCCCACGCGTCACCAAGGGCAGGAACGTTTTGACGATGCTCCCGAGTATGTTCCCCAGTCCATGTCCTCGTTGCATGCGTGCACCACTAAAAACCGGAAGGCCACCGCCGGCCTGTTGGGCATAATAGTCCATATAGCTGCGTGCATCGCACTCGTAAGGCACCTTCATTATACAAAGTGGGGAGCACGTGCTTGTCGAAAATGAAGTGTCAGCACCACTTTCCCGCGTTCGAATGCCACCGGTCGTCCCGTGTCATCTCTTATATCCACCGTGATCGTGTTGATGTGGGTTTGTCGTACGGGTAGGTAGAGCATGTGAGTGAAACTGTGGGTGACTTGATCTCCATACAACTTTTTAATGGGCACCACCCGTAACAGAGGTGTGTTGATATCGCCCACGATGTGGTTGTCCACCACGTCCGAGTAGACGTAGAGTCCGTACATACCCGACTTCATATCCATCGGGATCTCGCCTTGGTGGGCGGTGGGACCAGCGAACGTCCGTAGATCGAAACCCAGCATTTGCTGTAGGATAGGACTCAGTACGACACTCGCGTTGGCGGTGACGATAAGCTGTGCCTTGTCGTTGTGTGCGTTGTAATCGAAGTCCACGTGATTCTTGAAGGGATAGTCTTTGATGGGTCTTGAAGTATTCGTCACCTCCCGTAGAGCCTTATAATGCAACAGTCTTGACAGCCCACCCGTGAGCTCCTTGGGAGTATCGTATTGGCCTTCGGGGAGGGTGAGTCGGGTGTCTTTTCCTTCGTAGGTCACCTCGTACCACACTTCATTGGCTCGCACGTTGTACCACGAGTAAGGGTATTGGATATCCACGAGGCCACATTCCCAGCGCCCATGTAAATGCAACGGTTGCAGTAACTGGGTCACGTACTTGGCCAAGGTGTTGTCAGGAAACACATCCAGCGAACTGTTACTGGGTAGGGTGAGGTAAAACATGGCGACTGAGCTGTCCTGCTGCTGCTGTTGGTTTTAATAGGTGTTCCAGGCCTTGGGCGGTTGTGTCCGGCGTCGTGTTCGTCGCGTTGACTTGCTACGTGTCACGGCTCTGGAGATGTGGGGTGTCCTGATCAAGGATGGTTTTTTAAAGGTCTGAAAAGAAGGTGCCCGTTGTTGTGGTGGTGTTTTGGGGGGTGACTCCGGTTCCCATTCGGATTCCCAAGAAGGTAGTGGGACACTCGGCGATTGCTGGGTTCGCTGCATAAAGGCCCAGCGGTGGGGGTTCCCCACCAATTCCTGTGGTACATGCATGTCTTTCAAGCCTTGAGCGAAGCCCTCCCATCCTCGAGGATCCGTGTGCGACCTGCGTTTACGCATCAGGTCATTCACTAAATCCGTCATGTGGGTCCCGGCAACCACCTGATTCTGTACCAGTAGTTCGCCTTTATCATTCCAAGTCATGTTAGGATTCTGTTTCATCCGTTGTAATACCAGGCCAGCTTGTTTCTTGAACGATGCAGGTACACTCTTCAGCACTTCGTCTTCCACCCACTGTGGGGCTGTGGGTGCTACCCCTGGTAATGGCGGCTGTTGGAGCGGTGCTGAGGTCGCCGGTGTGTCACGTGGTGGTGGTGGGGTAGAGATGGTTTTATATTGGTCCATGAACGTCATGTACCGTTGAAGCGTCTCATTGTACCGTTGTACTTTCTCACTGTCGCTTAACCCCGGTCTCTGTAAGATCTGTTGCATCTCTCCATCGGGGGTGTTTATGGTCTTCACCGTAGGTGGGACAGGGTAGGGCGATTGGAGGTTTTGAAGGAACCGTGGTTCGACGAGGACCATTTTTTCGTGTGGTTCATTGTCGGCCGAAGAGTCCACCCAATACTGGACCCAACACCGAAGCGGCCAACGGTGCTAAGATGGCCCCGAGAAAGCCGCCTTTCTGTAGCACCTTTTTCTTTTGTGTTTGAGGGACCCGCTTCTGGACTAGGGTTCGGAGACCTGTCTTATGCTTGGCCAACTTGGTCTTCTGAGCCGGAGTGAGTGGAACGTTGCCTTATAACAGGTTGTAGCCGATCTCGCACAGACAGCGTACAAGGTCAGGGTCCGCACCGCGTACAATGGTTCGGACCAACTCGGGTGGGGCCGTCTTCAATACACGGAGCGTGGGAGCGTGCTTCCGTACTCGCGCAGACATCATGTACAACTAATGCTAGAACCCACAACTCTGCTCTTTTTCATTCTTTTTATTATCCCCATCATCAAACACACACACCCCAGCTGGGGGCGCCACTGTGGGTGTGTTTACATTATTTTTGCATGTACACGTGGTGAGTCTCTCCGGGAAAGATGCCGGTCCGTAGTCGAAGGTGGTCGGGGGTGGCTTGCTTGAGGTCGAAGAGCATATACCCGTGCTGAGGGGTTGTGGTATCTTTAAAGGCTTCCAACGCAAACGGTGTGCGGCCGGGATACATCTGTCTCGCCAGGTGCAGCAGTTGAGTGGTATCTCTCGGGTTTTTGAAGACCACCAGGTAGTGGGCATTTAAGCTGATGTTCCGATGTTCTTTGTTTTTACTGAACAGATTCTGCACAATGTAGATGATGCTGAGCCGTCGATGGTGGCTGCCTTTGGTAAAGAGTTGGGTGACCCGCGCATCCGTCTCCGCCATGAGATCATCCAGAACCACCAAGGTGTCGGTTCCAAATCGGCCAGGTTGGGTAGGCCTTCCACGAACGTGATGTGGGGCATTGCTGCATACGCTGCCTGCCATTATCCGTAACACCACACGACTCGGGCAATGGGTGGGGTGATCATGCTGTCGGCGTGTTGAAGGAGCTTCCTGACGAAGTGCGTTTTGCCGGAACCCGTCGGTCCTGCGATGACGCAAGTGAAGGGATGCTGCCACCGAGGGTCCATGGTTCGAGGTGTATCCGTTGTCGTGGTAACCCGCTCTTGTAAATTTCGTACGAGTGAACTGGAGTGGTGGTGGTGGGTACAACGTCAGTCGTCGTTGTCTGTTCACTGTGAGGGATGATGGTGGTGGGTACAACGTCGGTCGTCGTTGTCTGTTCACTGTGAGGGATGAAATCCGGTGGGTTTTCAGGCGTAATGGGAGTTCTTGGTGTAGGTGTGGAGCTTGGTGTGGAGCTTGACGTGGCTTGTACACGGGGTGTGGTGGTGACTGGGCTCGATACGGGGTTCACTGGTGCTATCTGTAGACTGGTTTCACTGATGGCTGGTGTTCTCAGTTGGTTAAGTAGCGTGCTGACATAGGCTACGTCGTAAAACACACCTCCGTACAACACACTCAGCAGGGTTAGCAATATCACCACAAAGCCCACTTGCGCTTTGCGCGTTTTGGGAGACGCTGTGTTCAGAGGCAGCTGCTGCTTGTCCATAGCACTGTGGTCGGACGTGGAATGAAGGATGACGGTAGTGGTGTCTGGCTTTATAGTCGTTTCACCTGGTTGGCAGCGACCCAGGAATTGAAGGAACTGGGCCAGCCTTGCCATTTGACGAAATGAAACAGTTTGCCACGTCGACGTTCCGTTTTCAAAATCTGCTCCACCGTGTAGTAGTCTTGCTGTGTTTTTACGACAGGCTGTAATTCCATCTCGTAAAACGTCCCTAGCAACGGTTCCCCTTGAAGATCTTCCAGTTCAAAGACTCGCTGCTGTTGGGGTAGGCGCCGTTTAATCAGGAAGTGCTCATCGCTCCAGTTGGGCAAGTAACTTTTCTCAAATTGACCTTTGACGTTACTGATCCGTACAGGGTCCCCGACCTTGACCATCTCCTTCGGTGCTCGCTGCGATTGTATGGGGTACAAGACACGCCGGACT
Organism: Hanleya hanleyi; assembly: GCA_036873755.1. NCBI lineage: Eukaryota > Metazoa > Mollusca > Polyplacophora > Lepidopleurida > Hanleyidae > Hanleya > Hanleya hanleyi. The sequence continues at coordinate 31,323 of JAVTVY010018284.1, forward strand.
TGGGCTTCATTGCGTTGGGTCACGGTAATGGGGCTCTCTCTATACTCCGATGATAGGCTCGATTGTAACCACTCACAAGTTTCGGGAGAACATCGATGTACCGCCTTGTATTCTTATAGGTGAAATGTTTATACATGCGGCCTTTGAATGTCCTGTTGAACCTTTCCACAACGGAAGCCTTGGTCTCGTTGTACGTATGGAAGAAAAACACCTTCTGGGCTTTCAGAAACTGTTGGAACGGTCTGTTGAGGAATTCCGTGCCTTCGTCGGTTTGCAAATACAAAGGTTTGCGCCCGGTCTTGAAGATGTCTTTGAACGCCGCTATGAGATTCGCCCCTGTTTTCGTCCGGATGGGTACCACCCACGCATACTTCGATAGGATATCGATGCACGTCAAGATATACCGATTCCCATCGTTGTGTTTGGCAAAGGCGCTCATATCGACCAAATCCGCTTGCCACTGGGCATCTATTCCTCCCACGATGACCCGGTTCCGTAGAAAATGGCGACGGACAGCTCGATGTAAGGTATAGGTGTCTTGTTTTCTTAACCAATCTCGGACTTAGGCACGTTGTATCCCCTGGGGTTTGGCCGCTCGATAGAGAGCCGACAATGCACTATAGGCCGCCGGACTGTCGGGACTGTAGTATAAGTTATCCAACACCTTCTCCCAGCGCTTCATGGTGACAAATGATGATGGACCCTGGCTCTATCGTTTATTTATAACGGGTATATCTTGGGCCGGAGTTTCTGATTTTCTTCGTTGGTTTCCACAGTGTCCATGGTAAATGACCAGTCCAACTCGTCTGATGACCGCTTGATAAGCACTTGATCCACATCTACTACGGCATCTTCCAATGCAGACCATAGAGCAGGGTGAAGGGTAAAATGCACTGTACCTCCATCTAGCCGAGCCAATTGAGCAAAGAAAGGGCCGCGTCGGATGTACACATCGTGACACAAGTGGATGAGGTCGCCGTCCAGTTCACCAGACAACACCCGTTTGAATTTGGTCCAGCCCTCCCGGGACAGACGAATGTGGGCCGGGCACGGTTGTGTAGGGTCCGCATCACAGATCTCTCCCACCTCCTCCATGATATCGGCCTTATCCGCATACACGTGCAGGAAAACCTTGGGGGTCAAGCTGAGATACGCCAGTATTATATGCTCCGTCATGGTCAGTACGTGAATGGTACCAGATTTGACTGTCTCTCGTATTTATAGGGAGAACCCCGTGAGATCAAAGGATCGGGTGGTCATGTCACTGTCATGTCATGTCGTCCGGTGTAAACAGCTGGTCCACGATGGGCACCACTTTCTCGAAGGCTGTCCACAGATCGGGGTCTAGGGTGAAGCCTCGCGTAGGGTCTTGGTAGCGGCCCAGGCGTGGGAAGAAGGGTCCACGGTGTACGTAGATGGCATTGTCTATGTGGATGAGGTGTCCGTCGAGCTCGCCGCTCAACACCCGTTTAAATTTGGTCCAGCCGTCACGGTGTAGCGTAACCGTATTCGATACGGTCTCATCGCGCGACCAGCAAACATCTCCACGGTCTTCCACGAGGGTGACTTTATCTTCATAGACGTGTAACCCCACCCGGGGTGTAAGGGGAAGGATGGCTCGTAGGACTGGTGCCATGCTTGATCCAATGACGAACGGTGAATGACACACACTCTGTCTGACCCTCGTATTTATGGTGAGGTCCCACTGTCAATGCCACAGCGCCAGGGTCAATTGGGCACAGACTATTGTGAGGCCAACCAGCCGTCGCTGGTTCCGGCGTGAGCGCTCGTGGTCCATAGCCCGAGCATCAAGGATGGCTGCCATAGTCCAGTAGTGGTGAGTGATGGCACACCTCTCCATCGAGTGCACTCTGTCGAGGACCGCTTCTGTGAACTCGTTCAGGATCTGGCGTCGCCCCTCGGTGTCGTCGCCATCTGCAAACATGGACCGGACCACTGCTTGGTAACCCGTGAGTGAATTAACCACGGTGGCATGCTGTAAAATGCGAGTCGCATAGGGCTGGATCTCCGTCATGGCTCTGCAACCGTAGAAATGAAGGTGTGGGATACAGAGGGACGTGTTTTATAGACCATGTCACACATGCGCGCCTAGATGTAGCTCTACGGATGTAGTCCGTGATACGTACTGTTCTGATTGGTTATGTGGCTCCTATAGAGATAGTACATTATCGACAATGGGGAATACTTGTTCCAAAGCCGTCCATAGATCGGGGTCCATGGTAAAACCACCGTCGTTCAGACAGAGGAGTCGAGCGAAAAAGGGACCGCAGAAAATGTAGACGTCGTCACACAGGTGAATGCTATCACCGTGCAGGTCACCCAACAACACCCGTTTCAAGGTAGTCCATCCTTCCGGTGACAAAGAGACGTGCGCTTTGGGTTCAGGCGTACACCAACACCTAAGTCCGCTATCGATGAGGTCCACTCGTTTGGGGTACAACAATAGGGTGCAGCCAGGTGTAAGCCTCCGGGTAGCCGCAGTCCCTTCTTTCACCTCGGGGTGTAGTAAGTCATCCACCTCGGGGAGTACATCTTTCAGTGCCATCCATAAGGGTGGACAGAGTGTGATATAGGTACCTCCACTCTGTTCCAACCGGGGAAAAAGGGAATCCTCTCCAGCAGTGCGTGTGTGCACGCCGACTTGCACGTGCATGAAATCCCTTTCGGGGTCTTTTCCCTGTAACAATCGTGTCAATAGAGTCCAGCCTGATAGCGATAACAAAATCTTCACCTTCTGCGGTGCGTCTTGGACCAGCTCCAGGTGATCGTCATTGACGATGAGGTAGACGTCGGACGTCAGTTGGAATAACGCAAGCTCTGTTCCGCTCGCTGCCATGGTGGGGAATGAAAAGCGAACGGTTAGAGAGGTGGCTTTATAGTGTACCTGTTGGGTAGGGTTTTATACACCGTGTGAGTCATGGGCACTTGTTATACTCGCTTGCGCCATAAGGTCAATAAGGTTAGAAATGCGCTTTTTTCTACTACGCCCTGTGACGGCCTTCGTGAATGGGCGTAACCTGTGAACATCATAGGAATGCATGTACTAACCTGTCTGTGGGGTTTTTCCACAATGTCGTTCACCTTCGTGTCTTTTCGGGTACGTCCGTGTCTTTTCGGTAAAGTCCGTGTCTTTTCGGAGCGAAATTCTAGTACCCGTCCATTGGTTCTTTTATCGATCGCTCATTGGCTCTTTTTCTCGACCGCTGATTGGTCCAAATGGAACTGCCCATCCTTCTCAGGTTAATTTACAATCCCCTTTTGGGGTTCAAGCTCTGTATATCGATGCCGCAACATTGTCTCCGAACCTTGCCGAAAGGGAGACCTTGGACCTTTTGACCTGGATGTGACCTTTGACCTTTTGACCCGACATTCATCCGCGCACTGCCGGTGATGACGCGCGCGCGCGCGTGCGGCCGGAGAACCCGCGCGCGCGCGCTGCGGCCGGGGCGGGTCGGGCCGGGCCGGGCCGGGAAAAACCCCGGAGGTTGAACATCCGGACGTCTAAGAGAACATTGGAACTCTTCTGGGTTTGGAGGTGAAACCCGGAAGTGACGTCACAACCCACGTGACCTGCCCACGGAAACGACACCCTAGTCTATCCCCCTCACCTAGGCTTCACATGGATACCGCACTCGATCCCATCGGCCCACTAGTGGCCCACCTAGACCCCAACACGTCTATTTCCATACCCTTGGTCCACTGCGCATGCGCAGAGCGACGATATTTCAACCCCACACTCACCCCATCAGATGCCCCCTCACATAGGCTTCACATTGATACCTCACTCGATCCAATCGGCCCACTAGTGGCTCCCCTAGATCCCAAAACGTCTATTTCCATACACTTTGTCTATTGCGCATGCCCAGAATGACGATATTCCTACCCCACATCCACCCCATCGGTTGCCCCCTCACATAGGCTTCACATTGATACCTCACTCGACCCCATCGGACCATTAGTGGCCCACCTAGATCCCAAAACGTCCACCCCGTATGGACCTATACACCCATAGCCATGCCATGGGCCTACCCAGGCCTCGGTGACTTTTCCCAAAAATTTCACCGTTTCGCTCCGGGACCCTTCCCATCGTGTTCTAAATGACGAGACGTGAAAAACAAATCCAAACAGCCCATATCACAATGAACGTGTGTGAATTTCCCAGGTTGAACCCATATAGCCAGCCTATGGGCCTATATACAGACCTCGGTGACTTTTCCCAAAAATTTCACCGATTCGCTCCGGGACCCTTCCCATTGTCATTTTCTTTGCGAGACGAGAAAAACGCGACCCCACAAGCCATAGTAAAGCCCACGGAAAAAAAATTGACCATCCCCATACCCCATACAGGCATTTTCCCTTATATTGTATAATACAGACCCCTATTGTAGGGGTAAAGTCCGTGTTCCGCTTTTTATAGTTTCGGGAAAAAATCCTAATTTTACATGCACCCACCCCATTGACTTGATAGGCAGGCCCCGATAAGCCCGGGGACCGATATTAGCCCTTTTGGCTAGAGGTGATAGGGGTTTCCCCCTATTTTAGGGGTAAAGTCCGTATTCCGCTTTTTATAGTTTCGGGACAAAATCCTAATTTTACATGCACCCACCCCATTGACTTGATAGGCAGGTCCCAATAAGCCCGGAGACCGATATTAGCCCTTTTGGCTAGGGTTGATAGGTGTTCTCCCCTATTTTAGGAGTAAAGTCTGTGTTCCGCTTTTTATAGTTTCGGGAAAAAATCCGTGGGAAAAACCCAGTACAAGCTCCCACGGACCTGACCGAAGAAATACGGAAGTGAACGACATGGTGGGGAAAACCCCCAGTACATGCTCCTCTCACCGAAAAGACACGGAGATGAACGACATCCCCCACAGACAGGTCAGTACATCTCCTATCATCCTCACAAGTCACGCCCCATTCACCCAAACCGGAAGTGACGTCATACCTGCGCAGAACACTCCTGCGCACACCTCCTCATGACCTCCACCATAAACCGGAAGTGACGTCATTACATCCGGGTGAAAAGTTACCGAATTTACTCGCTCTATACTACTGCCCTGCCCCCAAAGTATGTGAAGTTTCAGCTCTCCAGCGACAGAAATAAATAAAAAATCCGAGGAACCATTTCCCTGCTCTCATTGTTTGAGTTCGGAATACGAGCAGGGGTGGGGTTAAGAAAGTGTGTTTTGCTATCGTTAAGCCACCGATCTGCAACGGTTATCACATATGGATACACCTACATTCACGTATCTCTTCGAAAAACATTTCTAGAATTTGGCACCTCGAGTGGTACCGATCGGTGAAATTTGGGGTCTTGGCCCATAGACTATAGTGGCACTTTATTTTTTCTGTCTCACGCTGACGAATAACGATTGGAGAGGTACCGAGGTCATGGGTTGACTTTCGCTGAAAAGTTCTGACTGCTCATGCGTGATGCACAGACGGATGGGTGTGGATGTTTTGGGGTCTAGATGGACCATCCGTGATCGGAATGGACCGTGTGAGGTGTCATATTGAAGCGCTATTGGGGGAGAGTCCGGACTGGACTGGTGTGTCACCCATCTGCGCATTCGCAGACAGAAAAGTGAGAAAAGGGCATTTGAATGTACGTTTTGGGGTAGAGATGGACCAAATGGGTCGTATGGAGTGTCGTATTGAAGCAACCGTCGGGGAGAGCCCGACTTGAATGACGTGTAGTGGAAATGCCGTCAATCTGCGCATGCCCAGTGGAAAAAAGTGCATTTGAAGGGACGTTTTGGGGTAGAGATGGACCATCCATGGACTGTGTGGGGTGTCAGTTTGAAGCACTGGTAGGGGAGAGTCCATGTGGACTGGTGTGTAGTAGAACTACCATCAATATGCACTTGTGCAGTCAGGGAATTGTGGAAAAAGCGCATTTGAATAGACGTTTTAGAGTAGAGATGGTCCATCGCATCATGTAAATCAAATGAGCACCATTACTCCGTGATATCGATAATATATCACGCTTGAAATCACTTTGTAATTCTCACCATATAAAACTCCAATACAGTTGTTTCGTGTACATTACATAGGGAGACGTCATAATGTTCTGGCACATGTAGACACCGTCGTCATATGACTGAAAAAAATATTGAAAACGACGTTAAATCACTCACTCACTCACTCGATTTCACTAACACAAAGGTCAACGATGACTGAAATATAGCTGTAAGCGACGTTAAATCATATTCACTCACTCACTCAACGATGTCATGTACGGTCAGAGAGGTGCATGCGGTTTAGCATTTGGCAATTTCACTGGGCATGGGATATCGGACGGACTGACTGTTACTTTATAGGCACCATTGATCTTTGTGCCACTGAGCATGAATACATTATGACGTCTCCCTATGTAATTGAGGCCCGGTACTAGTTGGCGGGTCCCCGACATATATTTTAGGTCAAGCCTGATAGGACCAATGGGGAACTCACTCACAGACATTCGTCTTTACGGTATAGTGTTGCACCTTATTTTTTTCTGTTTCACGCTGTCGAATACGACACGAGAGGTCTCAAGTTCATGGGTTGACTTTCACCGAAAAGTTCTAACTGCTCATGCGTGATGCACAGGCAGTGTGGATGTTTTGAGGTCTGGGTGGACCATCCGTGGTTGGAATGGACCGTGTGATGTGTCATATTGAAGCGCTGTTGTGGAAGAGTCCGACTGGACAGACAGAATAGTGAGAAAAGGGCATTTGAATGGACGTTTTGGGGTAGAGATGGTCCATATGGGTCGTATGGAGTGTCGTATTGAAGCAACCGTCGATGAGAGTCCACTTAAATGGTGTGTAGTGGAAATGCCGTCAATCTGCGCATGCCCAGTGGAAAAAGTGCATTTGAAGGGACGTTTTGAGGTTGAGATGGACCATCCGTGGACCGTGTGGTGTGTCAGTTTGAAGCACTCGTTGAGGAGAGTCTGTGTGGACTGGTGTGTAGTATAACTGTAGTATAACTGCATCGTAAGGGGAATACGACGCAACGCCTTAACGCCTAACCAAACGCCTTAACATGGTATCTTAACGCCCGTCTCAACGCCTTGATGCAGACAGATGAGAGAAAGAAAGAACAACACTTTCACAAGTTTCCATATAGTTACATCATACCCAAGCTGGAGAGCTATGTTGGGTATGTTTACAATTCAGGTACAGGGTGTAACAGACGCATCGACGGCTGCTCTTTTCTAATCAGAAGTCGCGATTTAGTGTTGTGTCTATCATCTTCGCTCTTGCCCGTCAGATGTATTCTCGGCTGCTCTAGTCCAATTAGAACCCGCCCCTTGCTGTTGCGTCAACCTTCGACCATGTTCGCTCTTGTCCGTTTATCCTAATCGTCGTCGAGCAGGACAGGAAACTGTTACGGCAACATGTCCTGGAACAGCTGTTTGCGTATCTTGATCACATGACGTTTGGCGTTCATGATGGCCGTGTGCGTGGGGTCGTCTTTCATTTCAAGTGGCAGCAGACTCTAATGTTCATAGATCGCCATGGCTGTTATTCTGATGCAGGGGCGCATTTGATGTAAGTCTGTTGCACGTTACCGTGTCCGGCGTCCTCGACCACTGCAGTGAGGGTATTAATAGCTGCTATCACAATACGATTCCAAAAGGTGGATTCGTCCTCACTCAGGCTTCCCTGGGATGTGGCCTGATTATCTGAGGTCGAGCTCATCGGTATCAGTCAGTGAACTATCAGAATAAACTGGTATCATCTCACAGTCTGCATTGGCTTCTCGCACCTCGGTGTCTTCTTACCCATGTGTATTCTTCTGGTGTCGCATCATATCGTAGTGTCTGGTGAACGCGCGTTCGCATTCAGAACATTTATCACCCATGTGGACGGTTCACCACGTTTCGGGATAGGCTTGATTTTATAGACGCAACACAGTAACGCCGCCAACGCCTAGTTTAACGGTTCAACGCCCTGGTGAAATAGCTCAGAAGATCTGATGAGTCTAGATATCCCAAGGAATTAACACTCGATTCATCGAAATGCAGCGACGCTCGTCAACGCCCATCGTCAGGCCTGAACGCCCGTGTCAATGCATTAACACCCTATACGTCTTAACACTCTATTTTAACGCCATGAAGGTCGTCATCAGGCCTTAACGCCTCTATTTTCGTCTTAATGCCTTAACGCCCTAACTTAATGCCTTAAAGCCCTATGGTAACCCATTGTCTACCGTCCAATGACACGCACATGCTTCGACCATTGGCTCCTGACCGTTGATGAAAGTGACGTCATCACCAGAAATGACTTCACCACCTGAAGGGGCTTCATCGCACGCATATCCGCTCACCTGTAGGGTGCAGGGTGCCCCTCTTTGCGATCGTATTTTGATCGAGGACGCCGGACAGGGTAACTTGCAACGGACTTACATCCAAATGCGCCCCGGCATCAGAAAAACAGCCATGGCGAACAATGAACAGTATAGTCTGCTGCCGCTTCAAATGAAAGGCGACCCCACGCATAGGTCCATCATGAAGTTCCAAGCGTCACCTGGAAGAGGATATGGAACTACGGCCCATCGAGGCCCTGCAAAATGCGATCAAAATGCGCAAACTGCTGTTCCATGACATGTTGCTTTTACAGTATCTTGGCTTGCCAGACGACGATCAGGGATACGTCTAACGGACAAGAGCGACAAGGCCGAAGGTTGAGGCAATATCAGAAGGCGGCTTATGATTGGACAACAGCAGCTGAGAATACATCTAACAGGCAAGAACGAATATGACAGATGCAACATTAAATGGCGGCTTCTGACTGAACAACATCATACTTGAATTGTAAACATACCCAACCCGACTTCCCCAGCCAGCGTGGGTTTGATTTAACATTGAGGAGAATAAATTATACGAAAACTTGTGGACGTGTTGATCTTTCCTTTCTCATCTGTCTGCATCATGGCGTTAAGGCGCTGAACCGTTAAGGCGTTACGATAGGCGTTAAGGCGTGCGTGGGAATTCCCCTTCTCTCGCTGCATATTCTGCTATGCATATAACATTGAAGTGCATGTGGCATAGTCAGCCCTCTGAATTAAGTGCCCTTTCTCTACTACTCTAGTGCACATGCAGGTTTCACTCCCAGTCTGACTCTACCCGATAAGAGCTGGTGGATACCACCCACGCCCCATTTGGACCAACGGTTGCCTGTCGACTGCTTCACGAGGGCTTCAACACGACACCCGATACCACCCATTCCGACAAGGGATGGTCCATCTCCTCCCCAAAACGGCAATTCAAATGCACATCTTCCTCGCTGCGCATACGCAGATGGACGGCATTTCCACTACACACTCACCCAGTCGGAGTCTCCCCCACTAGTGCTTCAAACCGATACCCCACGCGACCCAATCGGATCACCGATGATCCATCTCTACCCCAAAACGCCCATTAAAATGCTCCTTTTCCACTATTCCTCGACTGCGCATACGGATATGGACTCCGGAATTCACGTAACCCGGAAGTAACCTTTGACCCGGACATGACGTCACCGGATGTGACGTCAGCTACCCTCATTTCCACCCTCAAAACAAATGCGACAGAACATGCTGTTTCCCTACCACTAAGATTCTGTTGTGTGGTGTTTTCGATGTTTTCCTTTGTTCATCGCAATCCAGATAGTGAACTGGAGTGATAGCATGAACATACCAATTATTAATGATTTCCTGATTTTGAGACACAGTGGCCTTAATCGTTGACATTTTGACCTGCAAATAAATAGGGTTCTTCTTTGCCCCAGTTTGGTATCAAAACTGGAGATATTGCCCAGCCTACAAAAGTTAACAGACGGTCAAAACTCATCTTAAGTTACCTCTTCTCGCGACAGGCGGGGGGAAATTACAACACATATAAGGGTAGTGGGAAGAGGTGCCGACATACTGACTGCGTCACATGACTTCACAGAATAGTCTTCTGGTTAATTATTATAAAGCACTTACCAAGAATCTAACGATTCGTGATATGTGTTGTATCTCAGGTACGCTTTTATTGTACCTGTTCATGTGGCAACATGGATGATATGACCACACGGCCCCTAGCACCGGCATAAGCGGTATTAGATACAAATCTAGAGAGCTATGATGGAAATGCTCTGACAACTCGTATACTGGTAATTGGTGAGCTGTTTCGCTGTGACAACTCGTAGATTGGAGATTGGTGAGCTGTATCGTCGTCAGATGTAAATGACGGCATTTAACACAAAAGACTAGTCTGTAATGCCCGATGTCGACCCAGCATCAACTTCCCACAAGTGCCAACATATATCAAAGACCAAAAGGTCTGTACAGGGGGCGGGCCTCGGGGACGAAACGTCCACCAGCAGAATCTCGCCATATACAGGAAAAAATTACAACACATATAAGGTGTATGAAGGCACGATCAAAGTGTGATGCATATATACATATGCTAAATCCGGAAACGACCAAGGGAAATGATTCTGATACAATGCTTGTCGTTGATAATAATTTGGTGATAAACATGCGGTGGTAGGTATTTGGGTGCTGCAGATGAATGCATACGGAAGATACCCCATTTTTTTTATTTTTCCAACTGCGTTTTTAGATTTACAAGGTGGACGAAGCCATCTTTATGTCAACCGGGTCTAAATGCGGTGTCATCATTTATCTCAAGAACGAAAACGATGGCTACTGAAATTTGTAGAATATTAGCAAAATTTCTCTCCGCAGATGCATGAAGTTACGCTTTGGCCTCTGAATAAGTAGTCTTATAACAATGGGTGTAAAATTATATTCAACAGGTTCTAGACAGAACTATTCACATAAGAGATGTAGGCCTACCACTCCACCGTCAACTATTCAGTTGTGCATAAATTATTTATTAATGATAATCGATCATGAAGAAGAATTGACGACGATTTCGTTTGTTTCAGTTGAATGGCTGCAATATCTGTAGAAACGACGAAGGAAATCATCTTGATATAATTCTTCTCGTTGATATTTATTTGGCAAGAAACCTGCCCGAATATGGATTTTTGTATTAAACGCATACCAACAGATGATCGTATGACAAGGGCATTCCTGGGAGCAGCCTGGTCAGTAGTATAGAAAGGCTATTTGAAGCCACCTTTTCCAGGGAGGTAACTCTTGATTCCCGTGGAGGGTCTGTGGAGGTCACGTGGAGGTCAAGTGCACTATAGTTCTGACAGGTGGCGCCAACAGGGTAACGTGACCTTTGACCTCGAATTCCTCTACGGTGATGCGGTCTGGCGGTGATGCGATCTGCTTCCGCGGACAGAAAGTAGTCCCATGTCAACCAAGTAACTTCCGATGTTAATGTATACGGGGAATGCCTAAAAAGAGTATGGGAATAGACGTATTTTTTTCGTGAGAATCATCGGCAATCTTCAGGGGCGACAGGGGCCCCTAGTGGACCGATTGGGTCGAGAGAGGTGTCGAAGTGAAGCGCCCCTCCAGGGCCATCAAGTCATGGGTGGGTGCATGTAAAAGTTTCTCCAGAAAAAATATAAAAAGCGGAACACGGACTTTACCCCTAAAATAGGGGGAAACTCCTATCAGCCATATCCAAAAGGGCTAATATCGGTCCCCCGGGCTTATCGGGGTCTGCCTATCAAGTCATGAGTGGGTGCATGTAAAATTAGGATTTGTTCCGAAAATATAAAAAGCGGAACACGGACTTTACCCTTACAATAGGGGAAAACCCATATCAATCCTATCCAAAAGGAGTAATATCGGTCCCCGGGCTTATCGGGGCCTGGCTATCAAGTCATGGGTGGATGTATGTTTTCACAGAAAAAAAATATAAAAAGCGGAACACGGACTTTACCTCTACAATAGGGGAATGATTCGCACATTTGCATCTATACGCGAAAATGCCTGTATGGGGTATGAGGGGGGGAGGGGAGTGGTCTTTTTTTGTTTTCTGGATTTTACTATGGGTTGTTTGGTCTTGTTTTTCGCGTCTCACCACGTAGAACACGATGGGAGGGGTCTCGAAGTTAAGCGGTGAAATTTTTCGAAAAGTCCAGGTACCGGGTAGGTATGTATATAGGCCCATACTGGCTATGGGGGATAGGTCCATACTGGGAAATTCACACATGTTCATTGCGATATGGGTTGTTTGGTCTTGTTTTTCACGTCTCACCATGTAGAACACGATGGGAGGGGTCTCGAAGTTAAGCGGTGAAATTTGAGGTAAGTTCACGTCATCTGTGACGTCATCAGTAGGAGTAGTAGCCACGGAGCTCGGGGATGGGGTAGTCGGGAGCTCGGAGCTCGGGGATGGAGTACACTTCCGGTCACGTGACCGTAAGTGACCTCTGACCCCTGCGCACCATTGTTAATATATCCGGTATCATGCGCAGTGTTCAAAGGTCACTTCCGGTCACGTGACCGGAACCGGAAGTGTGCACCATGGGTACGCGCTCCAAGAGCTCTCATCCAAGAGCTCCGCCCCACGGGAGATACCACCACCACCATCGGGCGTTGACGGGCGAGCTCCCGCCTGCCCCATCCCTGAGCTCCGAGCTCCCGACTACTCCATCTCCGAGCTCCGAGCTCCGAGCTCCCGACTACCCCATCCCCGAGCTCGGTGGCTACTACTCCTACTGATGACGTCACCAATGACTTCACAGATGACGTAAACTTACCTCAAATCGGGGTCTGCACCACCAGAACTACAAGATGACACCCCACACGACGCATTCGGACCAGTAATGGTCCATCTCTACACCAAATACCTTCCTTCACTTCCCCGAAAATGCCCACTTTCGCCACTACTCGTAGTGATGACGTCACCGATGACGTCACAGATGCTGTGGACATCCCTCAAATCGGGGTCTGCACCACGAGAGCTACAAAAGGACACCCCACCCGACGCGTTCGGACCAAGGATGGTCCATCTCTACCCCAAACACACTCCCAAAATGACCACTTTACTTACTACACCCAACTGCGCATGCGCAGATTGACGCGACTTGCAATAAAAAACACGCCATTCTGACTCTACCCCACAAAAGCTTCACTTTGACACCTCCAACGACCCATTTGGACCAACAGTAGTCCATCTCTACCCCAAAAACACTCCCACGCACCCCCAAACTACGCCCAGACTGCGCATGCGCAGAATATTGAAAACGGACGATATATTAGTCCAGTCGGATGCTCCTCCATGAGAGTTTCAAAATAAGACCTCATACGACACCATCGAACCACCAGGGGCTCACCTAGACCCCAAAATGTCCACCCCTCCCATCGTGTTCTACATGGAGAGACGCGTAAAACAAGACCAAACAACCCATATCGCAATCAACATGTGTGAATTTTCCAGTATGGACCTATCCCCCTGAGCCAGTATGGGCCTATCCAGACCTCCGTGAACTTTTCGAAAAATTTCACCGCTTAACTTCAAGACCCCGCCCATCGTGTTCTACATGGTGAGACGTGAAAAACAAGACCAATCCACCCATATCGCAATGAACATGTGTGAATTTCCCAATATGGACCTATACCCCCCCCACACCTGAGCCAGGATGGGCCTATATAGACCTGTACAGACCTCCGTGAACTTTTCGCGAAAATTTCACCGATTAGCTCCGGGACCCTTCCCATCGTGTTTTTCGTGGCGAGACGTGAAATACAAGACCAAACAACCCATAGTGAAATCCCATACTGGCATTTTCGCGTATAGGTGCAAATGTGCGAATCATTCCCCTATTGTAGAGGTAAAGTCCGTGTTCCGCTTTTTATATATTCTTTTTTTGTGAAAACATGCACCCACCCATGACTTGATAGGCAGGCCCCGATAAGCCCGGGGACCGATATTACTCCTTTTGGATAGGATTGATAGGGGTAAAGTCCGTGTTCCGCATTTTCATATTTTCGAGACAAATCCTAATTTTACATGCACCCACCCATGACTTGATAGGCAGACCCCGATAAGCCCGGGGGACCGATATTAGCCCTTTTGGATATGACTGATAGGAGTTTTCTCCTATTTTATGGGTAAAGTCCGTGTTCCGCTTTTTCTATTTTTTCTGGAGAAACTTTTACATGCACCCACCCATGACTTGATGGCCCTGGAGGAGCGCTTCACTTTAACACCTCACTCGACCCATCGGTCCCTGTCGCCCCTGAAGATTGCCGATGATTCTCACGAAAAAAAAAAATACGTCTATTCCCATACTCTTTTTAGGCATTCCCCGTATACATTAATATTGGAAGTCACTTGGTTGACATGCGACTACATTCTGTCCGCGGAAGCAGACCGCATCACCGCCAGACCGCATCACCGCGGAGGAATTCGAGGTCAAAGGTCACGTTACCCTTGTGGCGCCACCTGTCAGAACTATAGTGCACTTGACCTCCACGGGAATCAAGAGTTACCTCCCTGGAAAAGGTGACTCCAAATAGCCTTTCTATACTACTCAGGTATATCATGCCTCGATAGAGCCAGGGAATGTATACCAAAGAGGGGAGCTGTAGACTTGTTACGATGGACAATGGATGCAAACATTCGATGGCTAACTACGGAATATCTGATGTAGCGCTATAACAGGTTGTGGACAAAACATCAGATAAATGACTGTACCACTCATCGGCCTGTATTCAGCCTTATATCGTGCCATAGAAAATGTATATTTTGACGATATTATACAAGTTATATGAAAATATACTGAAGACGATAGTGTTGTAGTGTCAGTTATATGAATGAAAGAAGATAGGCTATCTGGCATTATGCCCATCACATACTACATGAATTACTGGTTGTTCAGCTGTCTACGTTGTACTATTATCCATGCACATTGGTGTTTCTTCCCTCACATATATATGGCAAGCCAAAGTGCGAGAAATTTCCGATATCGAAAATTCATGACCTTCAATTTCCGATATCGGAAATTGAATTCTCGATACATATACCCAACCTCCCCACAGCGCATGCTCCATTTCGCAGGCTCCAATAACATCCCTGCCTCCAATAGCGGAAGTTGACCTTTACTACGTTGCTATGACGTATAGGGGAAACCAACCAACGCACGGTTCAGTTTGAATCCGACCAAACGACTCCTTTAGTGTTGCACATGAGCGAACTACTTTTCATATGCTCTGTCCAGATAAACAGGGAAAATTATCTCCAGATAATTCTTTTTAACGCTAGGTCAACGGAGGTATTATGCAGACTTGAAAAGTAATCAAAATTTTCGTTAAACATCTATTTTACTATATATGATGTCACTTCCGGCGATGTGCGCGAAGGCCCCGAATCCGGTCCAAAAATCTGACTGGTGGCTGGGGTGTTATTAGACCCCCAGCGAGGTGGTTGACATATACCTTCTTATCTTTGCAACTGCCTAATGTATCAAGTTTTATCAGTTATTAAATGTTAAAAATTACTAGTTTGAAGCTGCAGCTGTGACATTTAGTTAACCTTCGGTGAACCTTGTTAACCAGGCCATACTCAGGTGTATTGACATATCTTATATCTGACAGAAACTGAATTAACCTTTAGTATCTTGCAATGTGACAATAAATCGGTAACATCAAATAATAGATGGTATATTGGTCATGGGTTTTCGGATGCGACATCATCATCGTCGGATAAGCACGCAATGATAGGTCACGAGATGAGGTCACGCTCATTAGCTCACATGGTTCACGTACATCTCTGCAGGTGTGTACATGTAGGCGTATCACGGTAGCATAATCGTTCAACATACATATTTACATGGCGGATTCCATTCAGAGCGCAAAGACTAGGGCAAACCCTGTCTACGCGCCCCAACGTAGCAAAGAGACTTTTGCACTGCTCAGTGCATGTTTTGGGCCCCTCTCGTACGGATTTGTCTTGGGGTATTCATCGCCAGTTATTCCACAACTGAAGCAGCGCCACATTCTCACAGACTATCAAGCATCTTGGTTCGGGTCCCTCGTAGCCGTCGGTGCTGTCCTCGGTGGACCCTTAGGTGCGTTTCTGGTCCGAATATGTGGCAGGAAAATTACGGTTGCCATCAGCGCCGTCCCCTTCCTTATTGGATGGCTGTTGACCATTCTGAACACTAACTCGGTTGCCATTCTCTATAGCGGACGTTTTCTGAGCGGAATAGGTTCTGGCATGGTAACAATTTCTGTGCCAGTATACATAGCCGAAATTTGCTCAAAGAACCGGAGAGGATTGTTCGGTTCTTTGTATCGGACGTCAGTTGCGTTAGGCATCCTGATAGTGTATGCTCTTGGAATTGTATTAGACCTGCATTGGCTTGGAATATCCGGTGCCATCCTACCAACACTACTCTTAGTCACTATACTGTTCATGCCACAAACTCCGCGGTATTTGCTGAGTAAAGGTCGAAAACAAGAGGCCACTGCAACTCTCGTGTGGTTAAGAGGATCCAATGCAGACATCGAGGCCGAATGTATGGAAATAGAGGCTGTTGTTTCAAAAAAAGAAACCATGGGTTGTGAAGAATTTTCCAAGTCTTCCTTGTATAAACCGTTAATTATTTCATGCATGCTGATGATATTTCAACAGTTTGGAGGTGTAAACGCCGTAGTCTTCTACTCAGAGTCAATCTTCCAGGCAGCTGGTTACGCATTGGGCGCTCATGTTCCAAATATTGTCATCGCCGCCGTCCAAGTTCTTGGAACATTAGTCGCCGGTTTCTTCATGGACAGGGCTGGACGTAGGACCATGTTGATCATATCGGGTGTCGGTATGTGCATCGGTTGTGTCGGACTGGGAATTTATTACTATTTAATTGTGACTTGTTGTGCGGGTGCGAACATCCACTGGCTGTCGCTCTTGTTTCTAGTTATGTTTATGATTTTTTACGCTCTCGGCTGGGGTCCCATTCCATTTCTAATCATGTCCGAACTGTTACCACTACGAGCTCGGGGTTTCGGCTCCGGTATAGCGGTTGTCGTTGTCTGGCTCTCGCTTTTCACAGTCACGAAAGAATTCTTAGATATTGAGACTGCAATGCAACCGTATGGAGCTTTTTGGTTGTTCGGGGGATTCTGTCTTCTTGGAACCGTGTTTGTAGCCAAGTTTCTTCCGGAAACAAAGGGAAAATCTTTGGAAGAGATTGAACAGTACTTCGAAGGTCGGAAAGATTTAGCAAATGGAGGACTTTCACAAGGTCAACTGAATCAGATTCTGTGATTGCCACTTCCTGTTTGTCGAATTTGGTCCAGTTATCGAATCAACTAACAGACCTAACACTTCCGGATTATCTTCTGGTCAACTGAATCAGATTCTGTGATTGCCACTTCCTGTTTGTCGAATTTGGTCCAGTTATCGAATCAACTAACAGAACTAACACTTCCGGATTATCTTCTGGTCAACTGAATCAGATTCTGTGATTGCCACTTCCTGTTTGTCGAACAGAACTAACACTTCCGGATTATCTTCTGGTCAACTGAATCAGATTCTGTGATTGCCACTTCCTGTTTGTCGAATTTGGTCCAGTTATCGAATCAACTAACAGAACTAACACTTCCGGATTATCTTCTGGTCACCTGAATCAGATTCTGTGATTGCCACTTCCTGTTTGTCGAACAGAACTAACACTTCCGGATTATCTTCTGGTCAACTGAATCAGATTCTGTGATTGCCACTTCCTGTTTGTCGAATTTGGTCCAGTTATCGAATCAACTAACAGAACCAACACTTCCGGATTATCTTCTGGTCCTATTGTGCCTAGTACTGACCAAATAATATATGGCTTACTGGAGCTTAAACACGTTATTTTCTCTTCTGTTTTGATCTCTACGTTATCTCACACGATGTGTATTCGCGATCCCCCAATGACTTCGGTGTGCACTTTTACAGTGATTCTTAAACTATAATTGGCTTTTCTCCATAGGCTAAACTTCATAGGAGTTATCAGTAAACACTACGTTCGTATGACCTTTACATGCCATGATCCGCCAGACTTTGTCATCCATGGATGATGGCATTCTCCCAACGTCAGAGTTTGTAACCTCCAAACCGTCGGTAAACAACACGACAATAGGAGATATACAATCTGATGCCATGAGAATGGGATGATGGTGGTTCGGAACTTACCTGGCTCTGTTCATTATGTCAATGAAGAGGGCGGGCAGATTTTTGAGTGAAACTTGATTTAACAGATTTTTTTTCAGAGATTTTGACACATGATAACTATACATGAAAAACAAAACACGAACACTGCGATCGGAAGCAAACATCGGGGGCCTACGACAGGTGCTAATAATCTATGACGGCGGCTAATGGTGGTGTTACGTATACCGATGTTGTCGTTTGTATGAAGTCGTTCTATCGGTTTTTTTTTACTGCCCCCAGGGATGGCCTACTAGTATATCTACCCGACAAAACTGTATTCACTGTTTCGTGTTTCAATCTAATGGCTTCCAGTTCCATCGTTGCCATCAAGTGATGGAGCCAGTTCAGAATCACCATCATCCAAGCATGGCCAATCTGGGTCGTCTCTAGTCCGAAATACAGCCCCTACAAGATATTTTATAATACTGATTTCTATTGAATGTAGGCCTATTCTAAAATATCTTGTATAGGAGCTGCATCTCGGACTGGGTTGTGAATGTGTGGAGGCTAAGAATGTCCGTTGGCTACGAGTGTCCGGCCCCTATCTTCTAAGCCAGCTAGGACATTTTTCTCCACATTGGGAAGTGTCCGTTCTTGGTTGCAATAGAAAAGGATATGAAAAAGGACACTAAACACCAGGACATTCTTATCCGTCACATCGGTCGTACCATGGCATATATCGGTAAAAACGAAACGCAGCCTTGATTGCGTAAATCGAGAACTAATTCGCGTTGTTTTTGTTCAATATGGTATTCAGATTGAATAATAAAAGTACCATTTTTTCCAGTGAGTCCCATTTTAAGTCATTGGATAAAGCGTCCCTTGTATCACTGTACAAATTCGTCCCTCCACAGGTGCACTAAAGTCTGCTATTTTAAATAGTCTTCTACTTTGGAGTTCGTCAATAATGAATTCGTGTTCACAAACACAAAGATCAACAATGCCGTGAACCGTCAAATCATGGGATATAAGCGACACTGCCAAGATCACATTTTATTACTTTATACGATATTAATGAACTTTGTGCCAGTGAGCACGAACATATTATGACGTCTTCCTATGTCATTGAAGCCCGTTACATGAAACAACTGCACTGTATAGAGATAATTACAAAGTCATTTCAATCATGATATATTATCGATATCTACTCAGTTTGTAGAGTTCAGTTTGTTATACACGATGCAAAAAACCCCAAAATTGATGCAGAGTAAACTATTGCTTTTTAACAAGCTCCGAAGTAGACGACTTATTAGAATGAACACTTTAGTGCTGAAATTCTGGATTTTTAGTTGGTTAGATTCATCGAGGAAATAGTTTACAAGGATGATAAACCTTGTCCGTCATGAATCCCGATGCAAATTGTGTCGGGGATACAAAGAAATGTGAAGGTGGAAAATTTTCAATTGAACTACGGGTATTTATTCCAAAGTGTATGTGGTAGCGCCACCGTCATTTCTCTGGGTTTCAATTAATTTTGAGCATTTATTCCAATGAATGTTCCAGTTAAAGGATATGTGATGTTTACATACGAAACAATCATTTGTGTGTGACAGTAATACAGCCAATTTTAGTTTCAATCACCTACAAAATAAGATTTTTATTGAAGTTTACATACTAAAATATCAGCCATGAAAACGTTTTGGCAATTTAAATTGCATATAAATGGATTGATGAGTGATCAATATTCGTTCCCTATGCTATCTGGGTATTCCTGTGAGTTTATATGAAGGATTACAGCTCAGACCAGAATTATATTTTCACAGGTTATTTGTCATAGCAGCAATCCAACCTATAAATGCCTCAAAAATACAGAGATATGTCAGTAAGCACCATCCTCTCATGGCAAGATCAGTCCATAGGCCACAACAATTATATTTCTTGTTTCACGGTCGGATTTTTTTTTTCAATATTGGCAGTGATAATAGAAATAAAAGTGGACCAGACGAGCGAAACCTTATCTACCCGAAGAAAGGGGGAGAAACTTCATAATTCCATTTTATTTTTATCTTAATATTGCTTTCACTTTTGAAAAACAAATAAAATCCACCCATGAAACAAAAATTAAAATTGGTCTTACACAAGGACTCAAGAGTAGAGATTCCGAAGGATGAAGGTGAGCACTGGTCATTCATAGTGTACATGTATGTGTGAATGATTAGGTCATTCATAGTGTACATGTATGTGTGAATGATTATTACATTTTATTGTGATTTTTCACTCTGATATGTAAACTAAACTAAAACTTTCCCAGGAAGAAATTATTCGTAAGAAAACGACACATATCCTTTGAGTAACTGCCTTACTGACTACCTCAAGATTACTTGCAGACTAAGATGTCAAACGTTCAATTAACAGAAGTCATTCGGCTATGAGCATCTCTAATTGTGCCTTTATTTATATATAATATTAATGCCTATTACTATTGTACTAATGTCATCATGGAATTATTATAACACCTGTAATATTAACATATATGTGTAACATTTAATTATACTTGCCTTATTATAGAAAATAATGGTTCCATGTACTAAACATTGGTTTTGCTTTTAATCAGTTTAGCACGCTTTTGTATACTGCATTGGTAAAGTCTCAACACATTGGCCTGCTGATATCAGAGGAGCAAGGTTTGCACTGAAATAGATTAACATGTGTGTGGGCATCTTGTCAGAATAGAACCTGCATTCTTCGCGATATAGACAGCAGAAATACTCTATAATCTCACTGGTCGCACAAGGGGTGTTGTCCCTCTAAGATACCAACTGCCCAAACAACTGAGTGTGTGGTGTCCATGGGGTGACTGTTATTCCAAAATATTCTGATACTAACATCGGGAAAAAATTTCAGCTGCCATTTTATTTTGTTTTATGTGTAGTTGAAAACAATTGGACACCCAATGCTGTCAAGTGATGTTGAACTTTAATTCTCTCTCTCTCTCTCCAAAAGTTGTTACTGAATTTCTCACCAATCCAGCACTATATTGTATTGGAAACAGGAGAAAAGAATTTCAGATCAGACAATATTTATGAAAATCAGTGAAATCAGCTAATTCACTGAACATTCACACCATTGCTGCTTGTGTTTTAGCAGACCCTTCAGCATGTAAATATACATTCAAATACATGTAATATAATGTGTTTTCTGGTTTTATTTCTTGCTGTTTTATGCTTTGTTCCAAAATGTGTAATGCCCAGCATGCATTCTGGGGAAGCCAAAATACACATCTCCATAGGAGTGTTATTGTTGTAACAGAGCGTTTTGGAAAATGTTAAAAAGTGTAAATGAAACATGAGGCAGCACCTAACCCCTCAGCCAGACAGTCTTAGTCAGTGTATATTTGTACACAACGAATGGAAAATGCATATGTAAAAACCTGAAAGATTTGGCTGAATGCAGAAGATGCTTTAGCAGTGGCTTGTAAAGATCAAAATGTGATAAATTCAGTGTGGGATGTCGGATGAATTGGAGAACTATAATAAATAATTTGACATATCAAGTGCGAAAAATATGGCGAAAGAACAAAAATATTCTGAACAAAAACAAAAGGCTTCAAGACATTCTTGCTTTGAACCCTAATAATAATCGGAACAATAATAAAAGTCTTCCGATTTTCAGTGGGAGCCAAGTAATGTACAGTTTTGATAGGAAAACGAGGCTGCACATCTAAAAACCCTCGGCTCTGGGTGCCAGCCATTCACAATCAATTCAATTGGAATCATACATGTACTACATTGAAAATATCAGGAACATCAAGCAGTCAAGTGACAAATATACAGATTATCAAAAAACTTGCAATCAGAAATGGCCACAAAAGTTTTCCGTCCAATCAGAGAAACCGGCAGTGATTACTTGTCTCTTGATGTATCTATGACATATACCAAGCAAACTAAACACTTGAACAGTATCAAAGGATATATAGATCATCAATGATTTTACATAAATTTGAAACAGCTGCCAAGGTTTCCATCCAATCAGAGAAAACGGTTTGGTCATTCATTTTTAGTCTCTTGATGTACTGATGATGTATACAAAGTCTTGCATCAAACACTTGAACAGTACCAGAGGTATAGATTTTGCATAAATTAAAGATGGCAATAAAGTTTTCCACCTAATCAGAGAAATTGGTTGTCATTAATTGTAAGTTTCTTGATGTATCGATGATTTGTAGTTTCATATGAAGCACTAAAATGGTATCAGATATAGATCATTAATGATTTTGCATAAATTAAAGATGGCCGTGAAGATTTCCGACCAATCGGAGAAACCAGTTCTGTCATTCATCATAAGTCTCTTGATGCATCCATGATGTTTACCAAATTTTACATCGAGCACTTGAACGGTAATAGAGACAGAGATTATTAATGATTTTGCATAATTAAAAATGGCCGGCCATCCTTCCCGCCTCTCAGAAGAACTGATGTGGTTATTCATTGCAGGTCTCTTGATACATATCGTAAATTAAAGATGGCCGCCAAAGTTTCCACCCAATCGGGTCCAGAATCAATAGGGTTCTGGGTCACGAGCATATGGATGTGCACGGTAAGTTGTATCGATAATCTATACCAAGTTTCACAATGAACAGCGAAATGGTTTCCGAGATACAAAAGATTCATGGTTTCGCATAAATTAAAGATGGCCGACAAAGTTTCCACGCATTCGGGTCCAGATTCAATAGGGTTCTGGGTCGCAAGCATATGGATGTGCACGGCAAGTTTGGTGTGCCTAGGGTAAGTCGTTCTAAGGATATCTTGGTAAAGAGAAAGCTGTGTCGGTTTCGCATAAATTAAAAATGGCCGCCAAAGTTTCCAACCAATCGGGTCCAGATTCAATAGGCTTGTGGCTGACCACCCAACAATCCTGTATACCAAATTTGAAGTCTCTAGAAGCAACGGTTTGGCTTCTAGGCCGGTCACAAGAATTGTTGACGACTGACGACCAGACGGCCAAACGACCGTACGTCTGTACGTCCGGACGACCGACCGGACGTACTTGCCGACGACAAGACCCCACAGCCTAATAGGCTGAGGGGTAAAAACTGTGTCATTTCGGCCCATCTATACACAATATGGAATAAGCTTCTGCCAAATACAGAAAAAGAATGGTTACCATAAAAATGTTGGTAAAAGCGATTAATTTTTAACCTTACAGTTGACAATGAATTTTAAACAATTTTCCAAATTTATCTATATGTACCAGTAAACAAAGATAAACTTGGGAAATTGTTTAAAATTCATCGTCAAATGTATGGATAAATATTAATTGCCTTTACCAATATTTGTATGGTAACCATTTGTTTTCTGCATTTTGCAGAAGCTTCTTCCGTATTGTGTATAATTTGTCTAGATGGGTAGAAAATGAAACAGTTTAATGGTATGGTTTTCACTTTATTACTGTGTTTCATGCTTGCACTCCCATTAATTAACATCCATGTAACTCCAGGAACTAATTGCACTACGCATTGAATGTCATTATCTTCAGGCATTGTTTCCGTCAATTCTGTCGATTCAGGTCCTATTGGGCACTAATGGTCTTCTAGTACAATTTCAACTCTATAGTACTGTGCTCTACTAGGAAGGTATTACTCTCGCGGTACTACAGACAAGATGGTGACCTGACGGAATCAGACAGAGGCACCAGATGCTGTGGTGTTTAAGCGTCCAGTCTTGTCCTCGAATATTGATAGGGTCTTCAGGGTGGTAGCCACTTCTGTATGGTATTCAGCATTTTCCAAAATACTCAGTCTCTGTAATAACATCAACACTCACATCCTGAATACCATGTCTCTACTCAGCACCCCATTCTATAGCCCAGCCCTCATCATTATTTTAAGATCAGCCCTTGAAGATCACTGTCAAACTTCATCTCTCAGTAGCAGATATATGGGCATGGTGGAACATTTATTTTCAGCAAGACAGAACTGAATGTCTGTTTGTCTGTCTCTCGCTTGCTCTCTCTTCCTTAGTCATCATCAGAGAATGTGGTTTTCTTCCCCTGGAAAGCCTGTATTTGTGAGGCCTGTTTTTTCCTCTGTTTGCTTGCCTGCCATGATGGATGTAACTTCTCTTCTTCATCTGGCAAGGCTGGTTTCTTATCTGAAATTGAAGAAAAAGATGTAATCCTTCAGGAGATATCGTACTAAACAGAATCTGACATGGACAAAATAGGTCAAGGTCATTCATCCTCACTACCCTTTGGATGTATACAGAGTATGAATTGGGAAAGCCTAGATATACATGTATTTCTTCATGTTACATCATAATAATCAGTATATGACCTTGAAAACGTAGGTCAAGTTGTCATCCCCAACCATTTAGTTCTAATCATTAAGTTGATGGTTGGTTGTTTGAAGTTTAACGTCGCACCTAACCTTATTGGTCACACGGCGACGATGACCCAAACAAACATACCCTACCAAAAACCTTACCAAAACTTTAAAAAAAATTGAGTTTCGAATTTTGAGAATTAGACTCTACAGACACTGATCACAATGAATCCTCAGAGAGCCCAATCTGTTTGGTACTTTAATCTACCTCCAGTGCCAGACAAACAAGGTATGGTAAACCATGCTGCCCTAAACTGGAGGGCTCATCGAGTTGATTCATCCGTGGTATAAATTTAGAAAAGTTAGCTTAATTCTCGAAGAAATATATGCTAAAAATACCAAATCAATAATTACGTAATGTGTATTATGTTCTAAGAAAAATAGGTCAAGGTCAGTCAATTTCAATAAACTTCTGCCCCATTGCCAGTTATAACTGCTGTTTGATTTTAGAGTGCCTGGCTATTTTCCTTCAAGAGATATTGTGTTCACTCCAAATATGGATAGACAGATGCCACCGCCAACAACAATAACTTTCAGCCAAAATTCATTGAGGAGTAATAAATAATCAATGTAAACTTATCCTTTAGGGTGCACTCCACACTGGGCCACGGTTTCGTACAAATGGCCCCTCCCTAATTTTATAATAAGGAAGGTCGCCCGAGTTTGACAGCATGGTAAATCTCCTTACCTTTATACTAACTGATATCTATAGTATCATCATGCTGGACGTAGCCATTTCTCCAAACGAGGCTGTAACAATTGCTTGTCGATCACACCCACTCGCCACTACAGAGTTAATCGTGTCCGGAATTGAATATCTGGCGGGCCAAAATCCGCACTTTTTCGGGAAGCGAAAATGATGATTCCTTTATGGCGATAAATTTTACAAAAAACGAGTAGGTCGACCCCCTGTTTTTTTCGCCATTTTAAATTGTCCCTTGGACGGGAAACACTTTAACATACATAAGAAGAAAATCATTTCATACGTTTTCTCTGGGTTGCGGGTAGAATTTGACACATTTTCCTATATTTTATGGAGTTTTTCAGAAAAGTTGAAGAAGGTTTAAGGAGGATTGGACGTCTTTCCTTTTCAATTACAATAGCTCACAAGTCTCCTGAAATAATGGCACGAGTGTGCCCATTTAGAAAATATATACTTTTACAGGGTTTTTGTTAAAGATTTTACATCTATTTAAAGCCGAAGATCCGAACCCATGCTTGCTTTTAGCCGCACATCATTTAAGTGTGGAATGCACCCTTAATGTAGGCTCCATTGCGTGGTTATAATACACGAGTAGGCCAAATATCGTATGTCCTCCTACACTACACTCGTTAAAAGCGCTTATTCGGACCTTGTAATGACTTGATATGAAACGGGATCATAAAAATCATTTATCTTAGTCAGAAACTTTTTGATTTTATGCATACTACATGGTATGATAGCATTGACCTTGCATATATGCTATTTAAACCTATGCAGAATTACCTCCCCTTGGTTAGGAATATATGTTACGATTAGTGATCTGTATGTCCTATTACTGCCAATGTGAATGTCAAAGTGATTAATTTTCAATACGAATCACACCAGCACCCTGATCTAAAGTGAATGAGAGCGTATTATTCTGGGTTTGTCCCTTTTATCTCGAAGTTTGTACTCCCACCTCCCAATTTTTTGAAAAAGTCGGAATGAAAAACTATTGACAATTTGGCTCAAATTTTAGCTATTTTTTGCGTTTATTTTGCTTCTCATGCCTCATTCGAAAGCTGGTCAACGCTCCCGATCTTTGTTCCTGGGTTTCATTGTCACGGTCAAAGCATAGCTCAAATTTTAGCTATTTTTTGCGTTTATTTTGCTTCTCATGCCTCATTCGAAAGCTGGTCAACGCTCCCGATCTTTGTTCCTGGGTTTCATTGTCACGGTCAAAGCATAATGCTATGATATTCTTACTGAGCGCTGAAACTCGCGATTTTTCAGCAAAAGCCGCAAAAGCAAAGATGGGGTAGGGGGAAAGTGATTGACGGGATATCCGATAAAACTGCATACTACAAGCAAGTGTCGCATACCAAGAAACTCTCAAACACTCGCAGATTGTCGTAGCCTTGCGAACAGAAATTCTGAGAAAGCACCCTAGCCTTAAGGGTGCACTCCACACTGGGCCACGGTTTCGTACAAATGGCCCCTCTGCCTAATTTTATAATAAGGAAGGTCGCCCGAGTTTGACAGCATGGTAAATCTCCTTACCTTTATACTAACTGATATCTATAGTATCATCATGCTGGACGTAGCCATTTCTCCAAACGAGGCTGTAACAATTGCTTGTCGATCACACCCACTCGCCACTACAGAGTTAATCGTGTCCGGAATTGAATATCTGGCGGGCCAAAATCCGCACTTTTTCGGGAAGCGAAAATGATGATTCCTTTATGGCGATAAAATTTTACAAAAAACGAGTAGGTCGATCCCCTGTTTTTTTCGCCATTTTAAATTGTCCCTTGGACGGGAAACACTTTAACATACATAAGAAGAAAATCATTTCATACGTTTTCTCTGGGTTGCGGGTAGAATTTGACACATTTTCCTATATTTTATGGAGTTTTTCAGAAAAGTTGAAGAAGGTTTAAGGAGGATTGGACGTCTTTCCTTTTCAATTACAATAGCTCACAAGTCTCCTGAAATAATGGCACGAGTGTGCCCATTTAGAAAATATATACTTTTACAGGGTTTTTGTTAAAGATTTTACATCTATTTAAAGCCGAAGATCCGAACCCATGCCTGCTTTTAGCCGCACATCATTTAGGTGTGGAATGCACCCTAAAAGAAATCGTAATAATTGAAAACATGAAAACGACCTATTCAAGCTGAACAAGCCACTTTACTTCTGCTCAATGTGCTTGTAATCCCTTCTGTTATGCATGCTTGATATTTTCCGAGCTGTTGCGTAATTCATTCGGCTATGAGACTATATATGACTCAGACTGTGAAAATCACGTTTGTTATACCGGAGATTGGAAGTTAGCAGTTTAGAGAGAATTCGTTAAAGTGGAAAGATCTGTTATGTCATGGTTTACAGATATTTGCATTGATTCTGACGCAAGGGATAACCTCTTGGTTTGAATCAAGTTCACTCGATGGGCTTTCTAGTAATCAAAGAATTATTATTGTAAAGAATGAAATGAGCATCGATCTACTAGCTTGTCCGCTTGGTTTACTTTCAACACGATACACTCGTTAATTGTTAACATAATCGCGTTTACATGCACACGTAGAGTATAGGTGGTCAATAGTTTTACTGATGTTTGCCAAGTCATGAAATTTGCTATCAACAAAGGTCATTGCATCAAATGGTTTGGAAAGGTAAAACCATGGATTCGATAAGTAAACATATGTATCTCCGTCATCCCTGAATCCTGACTGTTGATGGGAAATATGATGTATAACTTTGTCGACGCATTTTCAACACGGCATCCAGCATCATCTGTCAACACCCTATTTTAACAGAGACTATCAGCAATGTTACGAAATGCCGCCATAGATGATTTCTTGGATAAAGTAACGTGTTTGGGCCACCGAAACAAACTAGACAGTGTTGATGCGAACACACAGTCATTCCAGGTCTACTCCCAGTTGTTTGCGTTCAAAATTAAGAGAAGACAACTTGAAAAGTAAACCCGAACGACACATGAGTCGCGAACCCAAAACACCCCACTACCTACTCTCCTGTGTTAGAAGTACAAACTAGCCGTACAGGCGCCGACATATAAGTAAATGTAGAATATGAGTAAACAACGTTGGAAAGTGAAAGAAATACGGGAAAAGGGGAAAACTGCAGACTGATCATGTTCCAGAACACCGGAGTATGGCTGTCCTGATTTGAAGCCCCGAGCTTCAGACCTCTCTGTCATCTAAATGTATATCAGTGAAGATGTGAAATAAGATACTTGAAACTTGTGATAGGCGATAACAAAATCGTGTATATGAAGTTGCGAACAAGACGAACAACTCCAGAACCAAGACGAAGGTCAAGTTCCATGATGTGATACATATACCCAATAAAAGGATCCCAAATAACTTGATTATGGGATGGAACTTCCCACTCGAGAGAAGGAAAAACTTCGTTGAATATATTCTAGATTGTAAATTCATTTCATGTCCGTCAGCCCATTTCATGATAGGAATTGGGTAAACCGACAGCGGTAGATATTCTCCTGACAAATCCGCTGGCAAGTCTAAGGATATTAAGACCAAATGACTGTCGTGATTTCGTCACAATCAATTAGAAAATGAGGGAAGCCAATCTTAGAGTCTTAGCGAATTCAATGTATTCATATGTGTAGACGATGCATATGGATCTCTACACGGGATACAGGGAGCAAGACTGTTTCACGCAGGTGGTTTCAGCTACACACAGTGAAATGAGACACCAGTCGTGATCGTTACGGCATTTCTTTTGTAGCAAGTTTCTTTAACTGAAAATGCATTTACAAAATCGCTGGGAAATTGTGGTCTGAATGTTAATATTGTAGACAAGATTTATATTTTTTCGGAAATTTATATAATGGAAGGTGAATATTTGTTTTCGGGGTTTCCAAACAATAACTAATTGAGGCTGATCCATTCAGGATCTAAAGTTTTCATTCACTTCACACTTTAGGTATTTTTGATTCTCATTATAACAAGGGATTTTAATTACACGATAGCAAAATACCATAGCCTAGCATATAAGTGAACATTGAAATTCAGATTGCATACCTAATGCTAATGACGCGGGCGTTGTGTGTCATCATGGCAAAGTGCAGTCCTTACGCTTTGCTTTTGCTCCATCGCACCGGGTTCTGTACTTTCGTCTCTCTAATGGCTCTCTCTGAATACCAAAATGTCCATCTTCCGCGAGTCTTGTCATCTTCACTTGCTTTTTATTTTTTTTATCTCTCAAACTAGACTCGTCAAAAGCCAAAAAATTCTTCCCATGTTCTGTGATAGTTGCATACTGTTTCGATCAGAGATTCGATCATGTAGAATCCTATTACATATATTGAACATCATCAAAGACCCGCCATTCTGTCGCCAGTCTTGAACTAAGACGATCCAATGTGCTATTAGCATCATTTTTGTGGACATAAGATCGTATTATGGTCGTCAGTTTCCCCGAGCCATCATCCCTCTGGGATCGGCTTGTTTCACTCTGCAAGCCTCTCGAGAAACGTCGAAGGAATGTTATTGGAATAACGATTTAACGCAAATGTTGATTAATATGACATGCTGTCACCTGTCATTTCAAAGTATTGATTTTATAAGGCTTCCTCTAATTGCCTCAAATTTAAAGTTTTCCATGAAAACTGAAGGGTAGTTTCACAAATATTGATAAATTATTCCCTGGCAATCGGTGCACAAGTGTAATCAAAACAGGAAATCCAAGAAAAAATTATCATTGAATCGTTTCAGCTCGAAAATCTAGACATCTTAACCTGAAACTCAAAATTTGGTCAAATATTTAAAGCAGAGTTACTTGGGATTTGCGATAATTTATTTTGACATGCAACCGTATCTACCATGATATAGTCTGCCTTGACTGTAGTGCGTTATATCTTCACTATTTCGCAATTAATCCGCAACATCAGCCATCCATTATTCAGTCGGTCTCCTCGGGGATTTCTAGAAATTAGAATGCTTCGATTGGTCAATTCAAATTTTCAAGAAAGAACCCGTATTTTCATTGGCTTATGAAGAAAATTAGAAAATTAGACGAAAATCCAAGAAATCACATAGTTTCTTTGACAATGTGTCCGCATCGATAGTCACAATATCTATATACACATATTCCGTAGAAAGGATCACCCATTGTTTAAATGAAGTTTTCAGAACTCGGTGAATTCTGTAATTCTTTAGTGTTTTTCATTTCTTGTTTTATTTTTGCTCGATATGGCCACATTTTGCCAGTATCCAACATCATTAAAGTATCAATAGAATAGAAAATCAATAGTAAACATTCTTAAGTCTGTTTACCAAAGGGTTTACTAGCAATCTTTTATTCAGTTCCCATGGTCCTGTAATACTTTCGTTACTCCTTGGTAACAATCAATCTCTACTAGTAAATGTCAACACAAGTTGATTGATTGACCTGGTGATATTACCGTTGCGTCATCTCGGAAAGTATTTTTCGACATTGAGGAAATGGTGAAGACATCCCGGTGTGCATCGACATACTCATGCCAGACAATGAAAATCGACCAAATATATAATATAATTTGCTTCGCTAAAGTTAATCTATAGATTTCGTTTAGCTATCCATCTAAATTGATAGATATCGATAACCATATTAAGGCAGTACGAATTGTTACCAGCACGATCATAAACTATCAACACAGATGGGCCAAACCAAGGCCTTTAGGTAATGGTAATTGGGAATATAATGAGAGACCTTGGATAACTTGAAGGATACTAGTTAGTCACCGTCTGGGACAAGACTCGCATTATTTTCACATTGTGACTTTGATCAAATTATAGGAACGAAATCATCATCTATACCCATGATATAGTATCAAAATTCCCCTAAATGATAGCTGTCAACGAACGGTTGGTATAATTCAGTTAATAGTCCTGCCATATTTGCACAGTTGCCTGGCCTGTGGGATATTGGATGGTCGATGTCTGCGTATATGGGGATTTCCCCTGTTGATGTTAATTGTAAAATTGGAAATTTTGTTTCTTTATTGAATTTGTTATAAAGTAGCACACTTCAAAGTTTAGTTGCTAATAAAAGGCTGTAAGATTATGTATTTTTTTCTTCAATATGGCGGGAAAGACAATATAAATGGAGGCAACTCTGGGAACCCTCGTCGATGGGCTGTTTTCCAAATTTGTATCATTCGATGTAAATGACGATGAATCTGTCCAAACAGTATTTTTTTTAATCTTCCAGACATTCTCTTTGAACATGTAGTATTCAATCATCTGTCAGTTGGGAACGTCATACAATTTTCCAGGGCCGAACTGGGAGTATTTTTCGTAATTTTCATGTTTGGGGTAGGGGTGGTTCGTCAATTAGTTCCCACATAACTTTAATAAATCGGGACTTTTCATACACCATTTTGTAGCTAAAATTCTTACAATTTTCTTACAGTTATCGATAGTAATATCAATCTTTATTATGATCAGTGGAGGGTTATGATAGTGTATCACTGCCATTTGAGGGCCTCACAGGAAAACAGTTTTCTGCGCCCCTATGTATATTTTATCTCGCAAAACAAATTTTGAATATTCGGGACAGCGTCACCCCTGGACTGACCAACCTGGGATGTTGTCATTATTGCTTTCTAGTCGCCAGACTTCGTCAATTTTTCTCATTTCGCTTCAATTCAGGTTTGTTTTATGATCAATAACGGAGGATTATTGGCTCTTTTGGGCGGTAAATCTTACTCATTATACTTACATACTGACTTGTAACTTTCGACCCGCCTCCAAGATTCCAGTCAGCTATGATTGATGATTCATGATTCACAGACAACATTTAGCGCATGCGCTCGTACTTTCTATAGGAAAGGTGATAAAAAAAAACTATTCCCTCTGAACAAGCCACTTTGCTTCTGTTCAACATGCATGTGGTTCCTTCTGTTATACATGCTTGATATTTTTCAAGCCGTTGAGCAATTCGAATGTCATTTGGCTATGAGACGATACTATGACCCATATTGTGCAAATCGCGTTTGTGGCAACGAAAATTACAAACCAGCAATTTAGAGAGTACTCGTTAAGGTGGAAAGACCTGTTATGACATGGTTTCGAGAGATTTGCTTCGATTCTGACGCAAAAGTCTTCAATCGGTAACCTCTTTGGTTTGAATCAAGTCCACTCGGAGAAGACTCATTGGGCCTCCTAGTACTACAATACAAACTATTCTATAAGAATGAACTGACCATCGATAGCATTACACAATATAGTGCCGATACTTGGCTTACTCTCGAATGTTAACATAACCGCGGCGTTTTCTCGGACTTGTAGAAATGTTCAATAGCTCTACTTGTTCAAGTCGTAAAATTTCATATCACCAAAGATCTTCATTGTACAAAATGGATCACTCACTCTTTTAGGAACAACCTGAAACTTATGTTTATTAGAACTATGGATGCAATATCTGTGTTTCAACTTCTGAATTCTGACTGTTCATGGGAAATAGGGATGCTGGTATGACCTTGTGGACGCATTTTCAGCACGGCATTCAACGCCGTCTGTGAACACTCCTCTAGCTGAGACTATCAGCAATGTTGCGAGAGCATGGTCGTCCTAGCGCTTCGTTAGAGGTTTTGAGCTAGATTTATTGGATAAAGCCACAACACGAGAAAACAGATCAAGCTAGATAGACTTTGCGAATATATGCTCATTCCATGTCTTCTCTAAACCTTTTTCGTTTCCTGTGAAAAGACCTTGAAATATAAATGAAGAAGTTGGAGCAAAAAGTGACCGTCCGATTGAGACCGGAGTCGCAAACACAAAACATCTCTCTTCAGTACTCTCGTCACAAACACAAACTACACGTGCAAGCTGAGATGATATATGTACAAAATATTTGTACATGCTGTCGAGAATAATTAAATAGATGAGCCATTTATTAAACACAGAGAATGAATGAAAAGAGAATGAAAAAGCGAAAAAAATAAGAGAGAATTTCGGGCGTGCAAGAGCACCGGACATTTCATAGGGCAGAAATGTGCTCAATCAATTGCACCAAAAATAACTTTCACACAACGTGAATTAATGTCAAAGATCACCTCGAATTCTACACAACTAAAAGTGGAATTTGTGTTCCTTATCATGTTATTCCCTGTTAAGACAGCCAATGCTGCAGCTATATTTTCTGAGTAAATGGAAGTTTTCAACTTTTGGTGCTTATAACTTACAGAAGGTTTTGCACTCGTGAATGGATAAATAGAAAGGTGTTATTAATCAACATCACAAACCATTGTTGCAGAAACTTATAAAGCAGGGCTATTCCAACAAGCGCCTCCACTCAAAGTTTCTCAAATTTGGCGATACATATCGCATGCTGATAGCAAAATACGAGCGTAGCGTGCAAGGTCTATGGCGTTATGTTTCGTAACTTGTGTCTAATTCCGCTTAACCCGGGGCTAGGGGCCGTATGAACCCATGTACTTCAAGATCCTCATGGTGTTCATATGAACCAACACAATCAAAGCGTGATTGAGATACATCATTCTCTAGATGACTTTACAACGATTATTATGGATTAAGAATACTGATCAGCGATACGGATTTTATATTTTTGGAACATCATGATGTCTTGTCGGCATCACTGAAAACTGTTGACCGCTTCTCTCTTGCAGGAAACTAGCCTATGTTTATGTATACTATGATTGTCTTTTTGAATTTGGTGCTAATACTGTTATCTGGAAAATGGAATAGGTCTTTGGATTATGGACGCGGATATTCTTTAATGGACGACGGCTGAATAATGAATGACGGACTACACACTTGTAATTTGTGAGATAAGATATTAAGAGAACACAATTTTCATACATATGCAAATTCTTCGAACAAATGGTCAAAAATGACGACGTATGTGACATTCGTATTAGCTGATGAATTTTCCAAATTGTTCGGGAAAGGAAGGTTTGCTTAAAATGTGAAAATTGCAGACATTTCATTTTTTTCAACGAATTGGAATAATAGAAGTTGAACAATTGTTTTCGGGCTTTAATGGCAAAGGAACACACCGACATTTTCTTTAATTCTCATTCACGAAGATTTCTGATAACACAGAAGTAAAACATCAGTGTTCCTTATATATAAGGCAGCGTTGGAATTCAGACTGCATACCTGAAGATAATAACGTTGTGGGCTGTCATACCAATTGGTTATCTTTGTGCGTTTACTGTGCCGCAAGAGAAGACGTTTTTTTCTCTTATGACCGTCTCTAATTAAAAGAATTTTCCGGCTAACGTGAGAGTTGTCATCTTCACTTCCGAAGGCAATACCTTTTTTTGTTCCTTTGTCTCTTTCGTAGCCTTCCTAGTACCACTGACATTTACCAGTGTTTTCTTAGAAGATCTGATAATGATGAATTCTATTACATATATTGCACATCATCTGAGCACCCGCCATTCCGTCGCCAGTCTTGGACTAAAGCGATCCAATTTCATATTAACGCATCATTCCCGTGGACATTTGACCGTCTTTTGGCCGAGAAATTCCCTGAGTCATGATCCCTTTGCGATAGGCTTGTTTCACTTTGCAAGCCTCCTGAGCGGCACTGCGATGGAATGAATTGGAATAACGATTAAATGTAAATGTTGATAACTATGGAATGCTGTTACGCGTCATTTCAAGGTATTGATCTCATAAAGCTTCCTCGTATTGTAAAAATATAAGAAAGTAAATAACGTAAAGTCGAGAGGAAAAGAAGAAAGGAAATGCGCATGCTATATGGTCAGCCTTTTATATCTGATGTAGCCCGAAAATAATTCCATGGATAACCACCCAGTATTTGAATTAAATTTCCAGAAATCCGTGAATTTAGTAATACTTTGAGGTGACATCTTTTGGTTATTATCCAACATCCATTAAACTACACACAATTAACCCGAGAGACAAATAGAATGTATAATATTGACATGGGAGAGGGAGGGTGTCAAGAAACACACAACAATAAAGTAAGAAAGAAGACAAGAGAAAGGAAAATGTGTTGATAATTAATATGACATATGATTCGATAATTGATGTTTGACACACATGAAAGTGACCCCCGGGGAAAGAATAAAACACATTAAAATTTGCTGATCCGATGTTGGTCACGGTGTGGAGGCTAGTGTCCGGTTCATATCTTCTAACCCAGCTGAGACATTTATCTCCACCTTAAATATATGTCCTTTCTTGTTTCTATGGAAAAGGGGCACTCTTAACCATGCAGGACACCTTCACACTGGTGTGATGGATAAGAATGTCCTGGTGATTAGTGTCCTTTTTCATATCCTTTTCTATTGCAACCAAAGACGGACACTTGTCCCCAATGTGGGGGAAAATATCCTAGCTGGGTTAGTTATGGTGGCTGATATCTGCCATGTCGTATCATCGTACTATCGCCCTATTTTTACTGGCGCGATGGTACGATGGTAGGATGCGATGGCACGATGCTATGGTACGATGGCACGATGCGATGGTACAATGGTACGATGGCACGATGCGATGATACGATGGCACGATGTGATGGTACGATGGTACGATGGAAATTCCTTCAGAAAAAAGTAGAACGCCCTACAAAATTATGTTATTGTTATATTATCGCATCAATAATTCACATCCTACCACAACCGATAAGGATCATCGCGAAAAACCCTGCTTTGTAGGTCATCGCTCTATGCCGGGGTAAATTTTCTTTTCGGGGCTTTTGCTCGGAAAGCCCCTATTCTATTTATAGATCATGACGTCAGCTCTGGGTAGGGGAATTTTCTGGAAACTGTTCTATGTATAGATCATGACATCATCGCTATTTATAGATCATGACATCATCGCTCCACGTTGGTGGCTATAAATAGGCGCGGTTTTCGAGTTCTGTATTCATATTTCTGGAAGTTGAAGCGAAGCCCTGTCACGCAAGCACCATGAATTCTGACTGTGCTATACCGGCGGTGTACACCGACAACAATCACCCTGAATATACAGCCGCTATCAACGCGGTTGTCAACAACTTTAAATTATCTGCACCGCTGGCCACACCGGAGACTACCACCACCACCGATCCACAACAGCCTGATTATAGTGCCGTTATGGACTCTTCTATCAACATTGAACCATTTCGCTTTACATCATCAGCACCACTGATCAGTCGTGAAACTACCACCAACAGCACCACCACCCACCCACAGCCTGACTATAGCGCCGTTATTGATGCTGCAATGGACTCCGCTATCAATATCGACTCATTAACCATCGACATGGCCCGAGGTAATCGCTACCAACATCCACCCAGGCACGCGACCAACCCCAACGCCTTCCTGAGCCAAGCCGACGTCAAATACGATCGGTGACGCCATTTTCAACGAGGCGACGAAAACCGCTGATCGGCGATGGAAACTATCGTCTAATGTAACATTGACCATCGATGGGAATCAACGCATCTTACTAGACACTGCCCTTAAAGGGAAGAGAGCCGCAAGACATAATGACCTGTCTCCGATCGCCTGGACACAACTCATCTCGGCTTTTCGAAAAGCGGAGAAATTCATCGAGGCTTCGGGCAGAGCGGAGACCCGTATTTTCGTTCACGACTCAATATATCTCAGCTACACGTCGTACAACGGACAGCCGTTAATGTACATAAGGGTCTGGCAGTATGATATGGCGGTCCACATCTGGCGGTCATTGGTTATAGGCGTAACCTTACACCTAACAGCCTGGCGTAAACTACAAACTATTACCCCAGAAGTGTCACATAAGTACAGATAGAGGGTCTGAAATCGCTATATGGGATTTCAGTAGGATCAACCTCATTATCTAGGGCTGCCTTAGCCATTCTCTCAGACTCAGTATTACCTTTGATGCCAACGTGACTAGGCAACCAACAAAACACAACATCGATCTGTTGATCAAATCTACAGTCATATAATTGTAGAATATTCAATATGGTGGGATGAGTCGAAGTTTCACTTTTAATCGCATGGAGGCACGACAGTGAATCTGAGAATAAGACATATTTTTTTCTTTTTAGTAGACTGAATACCTTCCAAAGCCAACGATATAGCTTTAGTTTCTGCAATGAATATCGAACTTTTACCTGGTAGTCGACAGGTTTTAGTTTGGAACTAATGATAGTAGCACATGCTACTCTCTCGCCATCTTTAGAACCATTTGTATAAATAGCCTGATGTGATCTGTATTTTTCTCTCGGAAGATCAACTTCTTGTGTATACAAGAGCTGGCTCGTCTTTGCTTTTTTATATTTCGTTAATGTAATATCTACTTGTTGAGCTAACTGCCATGGTGGAATTGGTAAGAGCTTATTAGGTAAAATTTGACTAAGCTTAATAGCAGCTGCTATAATGTGTGATTGCATACGAATTCCAAGAGGTGGAATAATGGAGGATTTCTTTAAATAGAAATCCACGAACTGAGATTTGAACACACAGTTATATGCAGGATTCGAGTGATTTGATCGCAAGTTTGTGATATATTATAGTGATAATTTAATTTTTCGAAGTTCTAAAGGAAATTCTTCTGCTTCGACATATAAGCCTTCTGTCGGAGATGTTCATCCTCCCTCATCCGACTAAAGATATCTTCCAAACTAGTCGCTCGATAAAAAGCATATCCTGTATCTAGCTTGACTAGCTTGATCGCACCTGTCTTGCCTGAAAATAAATTGTGTTTATACATATAATACACTTTTATTAGTTCACGCCAGTGTCGATTTTTGTGCTAATCTCGTCAAGTAAGATCTCCCTTAAGGTCTTCACGACGGGTTGCTACTGAATGTCGGATCTGTCGATTGTACAAATGTTTATCGTCGGTGGTAGTAGATCGCGACGGTCTGCATGGTCTGCACACATCATAATCTGCAATTTCGCTTTCCAGGTAGATTACGTTGTAAGCTCCTATGTACTCCCGGTTAATCCACACACTCAATGAACAAACAACAACAGGATCTGGCCGATATAGTGTATATTTCAATAACCTCAGAGAATAGAATCTTTTAATAATAATACGTTGTACAAATATATGGGATGGCGTGGCTCAGACCTCAGGTTGGTGGGAGATAGCTCTGGCAGAATGACACATAATATAGTAGGATATAATCCAATAATCAGCTGTATACTATATTCACTGTAATCCAATGTAGGCTGTATACATGTATTCAATACAGTCCAGTATGGGCTATATGCATGTATTCCCTATGGCTGTATATATCCAATGGTATTGAACTGCAGTGAAGGGGACGTAATCCATGTATTGTGCATATATCCTTTATTATATGTACCTAAATTCCACGTAAATCCTTTTCCAAATGGAGACCCAATGTTAGAAGCCAAGATCATTAACGTCAGCCACCGGCTGAGCTATCTGTCAACCTTTTTTTTTTGATTGAAATTGTAGTTTAAGGGCCGCTTCCCATACGGATTTCGCGGCCCATCAACTCAATGTTTTATTTAAATTTCACGGTACATTTCTTTGTTAATTTGAGATCTTTTGCAGCGCTAGATATTAAAATAAATAATTAAATAATGAATAACAATAACAATGAGGAAATAT
This sequence comes from Hanleya hanleyi, assembly GCA_036873755.1. Lineage (NCBI taxonomy): Eukaryota > Metazoa > Mollusca > Polyplacophora > Lepidopleurida > Hanleyidae > Hanleya > Hanleya hanleyi. Next base: position 69,995 of record JAVTVY010018284.1, read on the forward strand.
AAATACTAGTAGAGAAGAGTCGTTATGTACAAGTCGTTAAGTCTGTTATTGGTTTTTATACTGGAAAATATTTGTTATAATCGCGTGGATGATTCCTTTGTCTCGGTACCCCATAGTACGCACAAAGCCGTCCAGAAAAAACTGGGAGAACCAGGGCGTTTTCAGGATTCTTCGAGACGGCTTCCCTAACGACACCCTTGGGAACAGGGTGGGTCCTTCCAGAAATCTGTGCCTGTAACAATTGCTTGGAGTGTGTAGTGGGGTACAGAACGGCAGGTCTACGTCCTATATTACGTGAAAGTCAAAGGATCATATTCTGTGTTGGGGCGTCAGTTCGGTAACATCTAAGGGGTAGCGTGTCCGGTGTGGTCTAGGGTCGAGTATTCTGATTCTGGGTGTTCTTGCTATGCGGCGTTGTCACTCAAGGCGCTGTTGGTATTCTTGTAATCGTCATCCGTCTTCTGTTTCAGGTCTTGTCCAACTCGTCTGTGGTCTTCGGTGTGCCTGTATCATATGAAATAGAAGGCTTGTAGTCATTCTTGTTTTCTATTGTTTTTCGATGCAATAATTTGATATATCTTCCTCCCAACAACAGTCACGCCCTGAATGTCAGTCACATAATATGAATAGCAATATATAATTAAGTGAGTAAATAGATAAACAAATGAATAAATTACTAAACATTTCGATAGATTCAGTACTAGGTGAATACACAAATAAACGGCACTGTATTATTTCTGTATGCATTATCGTTTGATGGCCATAAAGAATTTGTAGGACAATGAGATAGACGGCCCTCAATATCAAGGTAACTCCGCCATCACCATTTCCTATATTTTACGCCGAATACCGCTCGCTATATGCGATTTGGCCGTGCTAATGTTGTCATGAATTCAATTAGATTTGGCCATCGTTTGTTTTGTAGGACAGTGGAACAGACGGCCCTCAA
>JAVTVY010018285.1:0-81727 GCA_036873755.1 Hanleya hanleyi
AGTCCTATCCTACAGCAAATGCTGGGTTTCGATCTACGGACGTTCGCTGGTCCCACCGCCCACCAAGGCGAGATCCCGATGGATATGAAGTCGGGTATGTACGGACTCTTACGTCTACTCGGACGTGGTGGACAACCACATCGTGGGCGATATCAACACACCTCTGTTACGGGTGGTCCCCATTAAAAAGACGTATGGCGATCAAGTCACCCACAGTTTCACCCATATCATGTACTTGCCCGTACGACATACCGATATCAACACGATCACGGTGGATATAAGAGATGACACGGGACGAGCGGTGGCATTCGAACGAGGAAAAGTGGTGCTGACACTTCATTTTCGACAAGCACGTGCTCCCCACTTTGTATAATGAAGGTCCTTTACGAGTGCGATGCACGCAGCTATATGGACTATTATGCCCAACAGGCCGGAGGTGGCCTTCCGGTATTTGCAGGTGCACGCATGCAACGAGGACATGGGCTGGGAACATACTCGGCAGTAGTCAGAAACGCCCTGCCCTTGCACATTTTTTGGGGTGAAAGCAATGGGTAAACAAGCGGTACGCAGTGGACTGGAAGTGGCCGGTGATGTCTTGGGGGGTACGGCACCCAAAGAAGCCTTGAAATGGCGGGCCAAAGAAGCGGGAGGCGTCTTGGTGGCCAAAGCACAACGCACCGTAGGAATAAAAGAGCTGCCCCACCGAGACCACACACCAGTCGACGACCGACCCAGCGACGACGCACATCGAAGAAGACAAAGGATATCTTTTCTTAAAACATGTCCTTGATCCACGCCGAGTCCTGCTCCTCCACCAACAGTGAATTTGATTTGTGGACCGTGCCGCCCACACAGACCAGTGCCGAACAAGGATTATGGGTGGAGCATCTCCCGCTCTCTCCAGCATCAACGAAACCGGGCCCATCGAGTTCACCATCAGTAATGCGGATACGGCCTCGTCACAGGACGAAATCCATACCTCCACATGTGGAGCCGGCGGTGGTCAATGGAGGCTGGCACCAGGATCGCTGATCGGGCAACGGTGTGGCGCCCTGACGAATCTCTGGCCGCACCGATGTTTCCAGCAGGTGGATATTTTTCTCAGCGACAAACTTCATCAGTGATTCACCAACACGTACCCCCATTTGAGCTCCAGACACATTCCAGAGACACTGTTGTCAAAAGTGGCTTTAGAGGTGCCAAAAAATCTCAGCTGACAACCGCTTTATTCTATGACAGCCGGTCGAGCACATGGACACGGTGGACAATGGGGGATATGACGCCAGAAGGCTTTCACTGCGAACAGTGCCTCGGTGGAGAGATAGCCGATTGCATGCGGTGATATGTTCATGCAAGATCGGTACCTCTTGAACAAGATCCCCATCAAAATCCGACTGATACGGGCGCCTCGGACCTTCGCCTTGATGGCCACTAACGTAGAGGGGCATGCAGCGGACTATAAGATTGTCATCCAAGACGCAGTCCTGTATGTCCGAAAAGTGAAACCGAATCCAGCCGTTCAACTGGGACACATGAAAGCCTTGGAAACAAAACCAGCCCAGTACCCTATCCGACGTGTGCAAACCAAAGTGTTCTCTGTACCTGCTGGAAATATGGGCGCCAACAAAGAAAACCTCTTCCTGGGGGAACTACCCAAGCGATTGATCCTGGCCTGTGTGGAAAATACCAGTTTCAGCGGAGCCTACCCAGAGAATCCGTTTGACTTTCAACATTTCGGCATCACTTTTGTGGCCCTGCATGTGGATGGACAACAGGTGCCAGCCACGGCCTTAACACCGAACTTTGGGCGCAAGAATTTCATTCGAGCCTATCAGAGCCTGTTTACAGCCACCGGTCAAATCAACCAGGACGAAGGGAATATGATCAGTCGGGAGGACTACGCGAACGGACACACGTTGTTCTGTTTCGATCTGACTCCCACCTTAGAGAACGACCATCAGCTGGCCCTGGCCAAGCAAGGCAACTTACGGTTGGAAATCCACTTTGCACATGCCCTGCCGACCACCGTCAATGTGATCTGCTACGCCGAGTTTGACAACATCATTCAAGTGGACAAGGCGCGCAACGTCCTGTGTGACTTCTCCACCTAACATGGATACAGAGCAGATAACCACCGTGCTGGAGAATGACCCAGAGAGACGTATGATGTTTCAAGGGGTGTTCGCCCGAGATGTGTTCCCATTAGACCGTATGTATCCTGCTGCTTACGTTCTCAACACGGACCCGATGGATCGGCCCGGTGAACATTGGGTGGCCGTGTACTTGATAGAACAGCAGGGCGAATACTTTGACCCGTACGGCCTGCCACCCCTCCATCCCGATTTAACAGACTTCATGGATCAAGGCACAGAGACGTGGTGCTGGAACAGTCAAACGTTGCAAAGCCTGACCAGTAGCGTGTGCGGACAATATTGCTTGTTTTACCTGTACCATCGATGCCAGGGAAGAACCTTATCTACCATCGTACAGATGTTTGACGAGTACCCCAAGGCCGAGGACCGCGATGTACTGGTATATGACTGGGCCGCCCATCATTTCAATGTACAAGCCCCGTTCTGGGCTTGAATTATTTCAATGTACATACAGTTAATGACAAGCCCCTTGTTCTGGGCTTCAATGTACAAGCCCCTTGTTCTGGGCTTCAGTTAATGACAAGCCCCTTGTTGTGGGCTTGAGTTTTCACGTGGTTGTTCTCACGTTGTTGTTGTTCACTGAATAAAAAAAAAAAAGAGATCTCACCAAAAAACCCTGTCTTGTGTGTTTTATTCCTAATGCATCAATGCCCAATGTGGAGATTCAGTCAAACTGAAATCAGTGGTGTAGGATGGGGTCAAAATGTAACCCATCAAGGTTAGAATGCAAGAGCACTATAGTAAAAAATAGAGAGCCAATTGAATCAGCCTACAGACCAAGTACGTGTCTTTGGTCTAGGTTTGGAGCGGGCATTTCATTGAGGTACGTGTGTATACTGCTTTTCAATGTCAGATGTTTTCATGATGTCAGCTAAATGGTGGTTGAAAATGTTCAAGCTCTTGCTAGGCGGTCGATAAAATATACCAATAATGTATTTGGTATTATCAAAATCAATTTCGAGAAACAGTGATTCAAATTCGCCATTGTCATCACAGGATGACAGGTCGTCGCGAACTTTGCAAGATTGAATGGTATCCTTAACATATAGAATGAGACCGCCACCCTTTCTTTTAGTTCGTGAGGAAGGGAAAGGTTTATATCCAGGTATATCGAATAGACGTTCAAACACAGGATCCAGCCAGCTTTCAGAAAATCCCAGGATAGAAAATTGGTGATTCAGATTCTGAATGAATCCAGTAATTTCAGAAAAATGTTTTCTTAGACTCCTAGCATTTAGGTGTAAACACGATAAAGACCCACTGTTATTTGCGTTGTTTACTTCTGGCTCTTCTGCAAAAGATGTTTCCGTAAAATAGTTGGACTGATGGGAGTTAATATTCTGCCAGTGAGAAATTTCATATTCATTGTCATCTGTATGCGTTTTACAATGATCTAAATCATTTAATTCGATTGGATTGAAACATTTGTTGCTTAGAAATGAAAGGTCTATTTCGGAATGAGTGACGGAGTTTAATTCAAATTCTACCGGGAGAATGTTTTCATTGGAGAACGGTGGGAGCCATGTTGGGCCAGGGAATGGAAAATCTTCATTACATTCACAGTCATCCATTGGGGATTTTTAGGTTTAAATTAATGAATAAATCCAGTTTCAAAATGCAAGATAAGGTAATAAAATACACCCATTTCTCAAAGATAGACATATATACAAAACAAAGACGCAGAAGAAAAAACACCTATATACAGATACAATAAGAACATTACAATAACTCGAAACCTCCGTGGCATTTGAACGGAGGGCTCCCGGTTAGAAAACAAAAACATAGGTTAATTGTTTGTACTTTGTTTAGGTAGTTGTATGCAAGTGAATAGTCAGAGCGGCGTGGTGTTAAATACACACCTTAGCAATTGACACAATAAATGATTTGCAGGAAATCTGATATACAAAGGAAAAAATCACAAAAAAAAAGGTTTTGATGACGCCTGCGAAGCAAACACCGGCAAGCGGCATTTAACAAATTTACATATTAATTAGAGTCCTAGAGTAGAATGGGCTGACCATAACATCGTTTGTCAAGCCAGAATATAAAGTACACACATCTGATGGGTTTACTCAGTTACATTACAATGCTATACATTTTAACTTAGCACATGAAAGCACAGATGGCCTACATTTCCTTTTAATTTTTATTAGCAAACTACATAAAAAAAAACAATGCCTGTCCACTATCAACCGTTCTTGTGAGAACGAATATCTTTATTTATCACATTTCAGAGTAAATTGTAGGGTTTTGATTGGTTAATTACCATAGTGCATTAGACCGTATTCGTTATCCACCGTTGGTATACCAATTCAGAATTCTCGTATACCAATGCTGTGAAGAACGCGCGTGCCCATATACCAACGCAGTCAAGGACTCGTGTGCAACACCTGCAGGCAAAGCCTGTTTCAGGCGAATTTGTCTGCGCGAGTTTGTATGGGCGAGTTCCGCTACTGGAACAAGTTGTGCGAGGCAAATTGTGTATTTGCGGATGAAGATAAGAAATAAATTATCATCCAAAGCTTTATATGCCACATAAACAGGAACGTCAGAATGTCAGCTAAGTATTTCATCCAGTTTATTGTTCATCGCGAAACAGATCGAAAAGAGATCGAAGCTGCCTGTCCGACTCACGATGTCTTACGTTGTCGTTGTTCAACGTTGAGTTATGCCTGTTTTTCTTTTGAGTTGGTGATATATGTTAAACCAACCAGAAAAATAGCTCTTCAATGTGATAAATTCGTTATACCAGTGTCTTGCGTTGATATACAGGCTGATATTTCGTCTCGAAGATAAATATTTTCACTCGCCCGGGCTCTTGAAAATATTTATCTTCTCGACGAAATATCAGCCTGTATACCAACGCAAGACACTGGTATAACTTATAATATATATACACAGGATTTAATATTACATAGTCCCAGGGATAAGGGACTTTAAAAATTGTTTTAAAAACCCCGGTATAAGGGGTAGGAAAATTTATTTTGATAAGCGTGGTAAATGAGGGCGGCTGGGGATCGGGAAAGTGACAGGCTGGGGATCTTGAAACACATATGCAAATGAGGGCTGGGCATCGGGAAAGTGACAGGCTGGGGATCTTGAAACACATATGCAAATGAGGGCTGGGCATCGGGAAAGTGACAGGCTGGGGATCTTGAAACACATATGCAAATGAGGGCTGGGCATCGGGAAAGTCACATGCTGGGGATCTTGAAAAGAACATATGCAAATGAGGGCTGGGGATCGGGAAAGTAGAATGCTGGGGATCGGGAAAGTGAAATTGACCTTGACCACCATCTTGAAAACCGACTACCCCTAACATACAAAAAACAAGCCACCATCTTGAAACACACACACACACACAGCCGAGTATAAATAACGTGTATGTTCACACATTTTATTAACAACTACACATCATGAGTTTAAGACGACGAGCCTTATTTACCCATCAACCTAGAGATCCAAGGAATAGGGGTACAGAAGAAGAACATAGCGAGATAATTACCCGGGAAGAAGATGGCAGAATGGCTATTGTCTCCAGTTTTCAACGCGTTCTTGAAGATGTAACGAGGTTAACAAGTACAGAAGAAGAACTCGGGGAAAGTGAACAAGACAACAACAACAGAATGGAGGAGGACATACAACAAGAAGATAACCAGGACGACACCCGTGATAGAGAACTAGCCAGTGTATGGTTAACTACTAGACCTCCATCAACCACCACTTCGACTGCAGACACTGAAACAAGAGCACGATGCCGACACACAGATGAAATATCACGCCTCAACGAACAAATTATCGACATGAGGGGAGCGATGTTGGGAATGGAAACCACAATGGCGGGCTTGGAAGAGGAAATTACCAGACAAAAGAAACTACGACATCATGAAGAAAAAATCAAACAATGTAGCATCTGCTCGAATGAAGAAAGCTTATACGCGGTTCTACCCTGTGGACATCTGTGTATGTGCAACGATTGCTGGATCCAACTCACATGTGAAGGAGCCCAATGCCGATGCGTTGACGCCGGAGAGGTACATTTCAAGATAAGATGTCCCATTTGTCGAAAACATGTAGGAAGCGTGAGGCGAATATTCCGCGCTTAAAGTGTGTCGTATCACACTATCAAAGGCCCTTTTCAGGGCCAATCCATCTTTCCGAAAGAGAAACTTCTTTCATTAGCACACCAACTTAACATTAGCTCCAATCATGCTTTTTTTCCCCAAAAAAAAAAAAATAAAAAAATTTTCAAAAAATTTTCAAAAAAAAATTTCGTACACAAAGTCAAAAAAATTTTTTTGAGGTAGCGGGTCGAGTGAGGTATCATATTGAAGCTGACGTGAAATGCTTCACATTGATACCTCACTCGACCCGATTGGACTACTAGGGGCTGCCCTAACGCCAAACATCAATATCAACATCAATCAACATCAATCTTCAAAATACCTTTAGAGGTGCCCCTAGTGGACCAATCGGGTCGAGTCCGGTATCATTGTGAAGCATTTCACGTCAGCTTCAATTGGATACCTCACTCGATCCACTACCGCCAAAATAAAAAAAAAAAAAAAATAAAAAATCAAACTTCGTACACGAGATGTTGATATCGATGTGCAAAATAACCTTTTTGGCGTTAGAGGCGTCCCTAGTGGTCCAATCGGGTCGAGTGAGATATTAAATTGAAGGTAACGTGAAGGAGCATCTGATAGACTGGGTGTGGGCTTGAATTAGGGTAATTCTGCGCATGCGCAAAGATAATATGAAAAATATCAATGTTCAAAAATAGCCTGTTTGAGGTTAGAGGCGTCCCTAATGGTGCAATCGGGTCGAATGAGGTATCAAATTGAAGGTAACGTGAAGGCGCATCTGATAGACTGGGTGTGGGTTGAACTATCAGCATTCTGCGCATGCGTAATCTTCAAACACCTTTTTTTTTGGAGTTAGAGGCGCCCCTAGTGGCCCAATGGAGTCGAGTGAGGTATCAATCTGAAACATTTCACGTCAGCTTCAATTTGACACCTCACTCGACCCACTACCTGCAAAATAAAAATAATCCTCGCACACCAGGTTTTGCTATCGAACTGCAAAATAACCTTTTTGATGTTAGGGGCGCCCCTAGTGGTCCGATGGAGCCGAGTGAGGTATCAATGTGAAGGTGAGATGAAGGGCCATCTGATGGACTGGTGTGGGTTGAACTATCACCATTCTGCGCATGCGCAAGAATGGAAATAGACGTTTTTGGAGCTATTTGACTATTAAAAAAGGAAAAAAAGTTCCGAAAATTGTATAAGTCTCATCCCATGTCAAACAAGTGCAATTGACCGCCATCTTGAATCCGACCACCCCTAACCTAGAAAAAACAAGCCGCCATCTTGAAAATATGCAAATGAGGACGAGCGAAACAAGTGCAATTGACCTTGACCTACAAAAAAACAGGCCGCCATCTTGAATCCGACCACCCCTAACCTAGAAAAAACAGGCCGCCATCTTGAAAATAGGCAAATGAGGCGCGAAACAAGTGCAAGTGACCTTGACCTACAAAAACAGGCCGCCATCTTGAATCCGACCACCCCTAACCTAGAAAAAACAGGCCGCCATCTTGAAAATAGGCAAATGAAGGGGCAAACAAGTCCAAACAAGTTTTCTTGACCTACAAAAAAACAGGCCGCCATCTTGAATCCGACCACCCCTAACCTAGAAAAAACAGGCCGCCATCTTGAAAATAGGCAAATGAGGCGCGAAACAAGTGCAAGTGACCTTGACCTACAAAAAACAGGCCGCCATCTTGAATCCGACCACCCCTAACCTAGAAAAAACAGGCCGCCATCTTGAAAATAGGCAAATGAAGGGGCAAACAAGTCCAAACAAGTTTTCTTGACCTACAAAAAAAACAGGCCGCCATCTTGAATCCGACCACCCCTAACCTAGAAAAAACAGGCCGCCATCTTGAAAATAGGCAAATGAGGCGCGAAACAAGTGCAAGTGTACTTGACCTACAAAAAACAGGCCGCCATCTTGAATCCGACCACCCCTAACCTAGAAAAAACAAGCCGCCATCTTGAAAATATGCAAATGAAGGGTCAAACAAGTGCAATCGGCCGCCATCTTGAAACCGACCACCCCTAACCTAGAAAAAACAAGCCGCCATCTTGAATAGTCCCAATGCACCCAATGACCTCATTAACATAAAACTTTCCCGCCAAAACTCACGCATGCGCACACACATAGCCACACCCACATCTCAAAATACGCGCTTCTGATTGGCTGTCGCTGTGACGTCACAGAGGTCATATGCAAATTTTTGAGGTCAACTGGCCCTTCTGTGCGGTCTCCCTACTACTATGGTCCAACGTGCTAGATTTCAGCAGTCCGTCCTACAATAGACCACATGTTTGTTTACCTAGTTGTCAAAGTTCTAAATATACATCTTGTCCAATGCATGTTTGATGAGTGTAGACAATAGCTGATACCCGAGGTGTATTTGGGCCCATGTGGCCATTTTTCCTGTGTCATTCAATATTATCAGTCACTCAGGTGTAAATATACTTACCATATGAATAACATCCGTCACCAAAACTCCTCTAACATGTAAGGATATGACAACTACAAAGTTCGATGTTGACGTTTTCGTGATCGCTGATGTTCGTGAACACCAGTACCGTACGGTAGCTGATTTTTTTTTACATTAGTTCGTCCCAAAAGAAATCGAGGAACCTCGTAATTTATGATGTAAATAATGTAACTGGGTAATCTGGACATTTAATAGGTATAACTGGATTTTCGCACAAGCAGTCCACTTGCGGTGCTGCGAGAATGCCTGGAGAAAGAAAAGGATATTTGAAGTTTGAATACGAAAAACTCCTTTGTATGTGACGGTGTGTGAAGTTTACATATTTGGACATCAGCTTCGAAAAAATACATCAATGGGGATAAGTTTGATCAAACTGTGCTCCCCGTCTTATTTTTGGTATTTTGCGGGCATTTCTAAGGAGAATTTCTCTTGTAAGAAAAATATGACGTCTCGAGTCAAAAACATTCTTTTTTCTTTTTTTCTAATATATCCCGATCTTCTTTATATATTGTGTGTCAACATACATTTGGTTTGAAAAGTAATATTTTTTTGCCTATATGTTTCAAAGCTGTATCTTCATGTTTACAGTCTTGAATGACATCGGAATGTCTGGTATTTCAGCACGAAATCTTATTTTGCTGGTTTTGGTGTCACCACCCCCCCACATCTCAGCTTTATTACCGTCACACAATAGGGGCGTTTCCCCCCCTTTTCAACGTCACATATTCTTTCGAGAGAAAATACGCGTACATAGTCGATGGAGCTGAATTTATTTACTAGATCCAATCGCTTTCCAAATAAATAACATTTCCATTGTTCACAATAGCTAAAGTTGTATCGTTCTAGAATTGGTAGCGAGTACCCCTGGCGTCGGTCCGAAGGTCAACACAATTTTCCTCTCTTGGTAATCATTTCTTGAATGACTTGTATGTTTTTTTTCAGACAAAGAGGAGTTATAATAGAATGGAAGATATATCAATAAAACTGGAGACTGTTGACCAAGTTTCTACAGCAGAGGTGAGAGATGAATTATGGAAACATCAAACGGAGAATGTGTCCATCAATGAGGAAGTTGTGATCCAGACTAGAACAACGGAAGAACCGATAGCATGGCTTGAGGCAGTTGACGGGCAACAACATCAGGATATAAAGGATGAATCCTTCGAACAAGTAAGGCAGAAATAGGCCTCACCCCTTCAGTCAGAGAGTTGAACTATACCCTTGGGTCAAGCTATACTTGAAAATGTGAAAAAAATCCAAGATGGCAGCTAAGATGACCTCAAGATGACGTCATTTTCAAAAATTATATGTCAGTCAGATTCGATTATTTTATGGGCATTCTGCGCAAAAACTGCATGATAAATTAATGAATAATTATCTAATGTGAAATAAAATACCTTTTGCCCAATTGCCCTCGACAGAAATGCAGGAATTTATAAGAAATATGAAGAAAACATCAATGTCCTGATGCCTCACATGGTCGCCATTTTGAATTTACCCATGATCATCTGCTCGGGATGTTATGCAAATAGGCCCAAATCGCAACGTCAGGGAGTGTCAGGTCTCAAATTTGTGTCGTTCCTTAGATAGGGTAGACAGTTTGGTGGTGGACGGGCATGATGCCTAGTAGGGCTCAACTTATGATTACTAAGCATATATATTTTGTGTGTACTCCACCACGTGGTGAAGGAATCCTGCAGGATATGTCTATATATTTTGCTGGTATCAACTTAGTGTGTTTACGTTTATCATTCCAGGAGAATCCCGAAAATCATGCTCACACCGAGCAGACCCGATTGAAAGATGTTCACACGTCGGCTGATAAACCTTTCCCTGTGACCCTCCACGCCAACACTACGTGGAGCAGTAATACTGGCTCAAACACCCAAAACGAACCATATACAAGCTTCCAACATGTCCGACACACACACAACAGAACACAGACTAATGATAAACCGTACAAATGTTCATTATGCCTATATAGCTGTATCCAGAAATGTAATCTGCTAAAACACAACAGAATTCACTCTGGTGAAAAGCCATTCATATGTTCGTCGTGTCCCTACAGCTGCGCAGTGAAATGTGGTCTGAAGAGACACGAGAGGACTCATACTGGTGAAAAGCCATACAAGTGTCCATCTTGTCCATATAGTTGTTCACAGAGAAGCTCACTGAAGACACACGAGAGAACTCACACTGGTGAAAAGCCATACTTATGTTCATATTGTTCATACAGCTGTGCCGGGAAAGGTGATATGAAAAGACACGAGAGAACTCACACTGGCGAGAAGCCTTATAAGTGTTCAGTGTGCTCATATAGCTGCTCGCAGAAAAGCTGCCTTAAGTCGCATGAAAGAACTCACTCTGGTGAAAGGCCGTTCAAGTGTAAAATGTGTTCATACAGCTGTTCGCAAAAAGGCACCCTGAAGACACACGAAAGAACTCACACTGGTGAAAAGCCGCACAAGTGTAAAATGTGTCCATACAGCTGTTCACAAAAAGGCGCTCTGAAGACACATGAAAGAACTCACACTGGTGAAAAATCTTAGACGTGTTCGTTGTGCCCGTATAGTTATGCTGTGGATCTAAGGAAACACGAGAGAACTCACACTTCGGAAAGCCATGGAAGTGTCCATTTTTGTCATATATCTGTTCTGTGAATGGCAGCCTGAGGAGACACAAAGAGCGCCAACACCGGTGGAAAGCCATACAAGTGTACGTTGATATCGTACTGCTGTTCTATTCAATATGATGTCATAACACACAAGATGACTCTCACTTCTAGAAACCATAGAACTGTTCATTGTTCCCATATAGTTGCTCTTTCCGTATAGTTATTTTCAGTCTCGTACATCCAAGACATTTGATAAACTGAAGAGTAAGAACGGGTGTGAACAGTAATATGACTGATAGATAGAAAGTGTTAGATAATAATGGTGTGATGTCCGAGTTAAATGATTTAACTGGTCAGCCTAAATAAGCTTTTATTATATAAAATAGGTGTATCTCAAGGAACAACCATGGCAACACACCTGTCCTATAAAATTGACAATCAAGCCATTACTGTGGTATCGAAGATCTGCACATGCGCCGTAGAAAAAAAGGCATTTGAATACACGTTTTGGGGTCGAGACGGACCATCCGTGGTCCAAATGGACCGTGTTGGGTGTCGAAGTGAAGCCTTTGGTATTAAGACCACGACTAGAAAGATGTCCACGTCATTGGCGACGTCATCATTAGGAGTAGTAGCCAAAGTGGGCAGTTTGGGGTGTGAAGGAAGGTTTTTATGGTAGCGATGGACCATCCGTGGTCTGAATGCGTCGTGTGATGTGTCATCTTGCAGCAACGCCCACCAACGCCATGCTCAACGCTTCAACGCTCTGGTGGAATAGCTAACAAGCTCTGATTTTCTATATATTCCATGGAATTGTCACTAGATCATCGAAATGCAGTGACGCCAGTCAACGCCCGTCGTTACGCATTAACGCCTTGTTTTTACGCCTTAACGCCCGTCTCAACGCCTTAACGCCCTAGTTTAACGCCTTCACGCCATGATTTAAACAGATGACAGATGAACAACAACAAGGATGACAACCCAATCATGTTATTGTTCCCTCCAGTACATCTGGGATCTCATTTGAGGGCGATAACTCTGGTTATCTCTACTGATTCGCACATTTCTGCCCCTAAATGAGACCCCAGATCGCCTTACACTACTTATCAAATTGACGTCACAGATGACGTGACATCCGGTCACGTGACATTCGGGTCACAGGTCATATTCGGGTCAAAAGGTCAAAGGTCACTTCCGATCACCTCCTTTCCGGCGCAGTGGACAATGGTTAACCTACTGGGAAACCCAATCATGGACAATTCCGATATGGGGTGTGGCCCCTTGTTTTCTTCGTCTCGGGCTGTAGAATGGGTTGTGTGGGGTTTCGTAGTGAAAGGCTCGTCGGGTAGCGTCGGATTGGACTGGTGTGTAGCCTAGTATCATCGTTCTGTCCATGCGCAGTCTGTCAGTAGTATAGAGCTCTTGTCTTATCAGAAGCCGCCATTTGATTGGAAAAGAGCTCTATACTACCAACTGATTGCGCATGCGCAGTACCATGATACTAGGCTACACACCAGTCCAATCCGACGCTACCCACAAGCCCTTCACTGCGAAACCCCACACAACCCATTCGAACCACGGATGGTCCACCTGGAGGCTAAAATGTCATTCGAATGCCCCTTTTCCCCTATTTCCTGATTGCGTATGCGCGCCATATTTTCTACTTCCACGACACGTCAGTCCAGTCGGACGCTGTCTCAAGAAAACTTCAATATGATACCCCGCACGTCCCATTCGGACCAAGGATGGTCTCTCAGTCTCAAACACAACTACGCACCCCTAAAATGACCGCTTTCGCTACCACTCGTAGTGATGACGTCACCAATGACGTCCCAGATGACATAGAAATCCCACAAGTCATGGTCTACACCACGGGAACTTCAAGACGACACCCTACATAACGTCTTTGGATGAGATATAGAACCTCAATCTCTCAAATATACCCCTGCGCATCTCAAGAATGACCACTTACTACACCTCAAATGCGCAAACAACTGTTTCAGGACCTTCTGCCGTTAAAGTATCCTGGTCGTCCCGAAGACGCTTAGATTACACCGAACGAAGATTGAACGTTCTCAAACGACGGCTTGTGATTGAATAAGAGCCTACTTGAATTACAAACATACCCAACGCGACTCTCCCAGCGTGGGTATGATGTACTGGCGGGGATAATAAAACGATTGGATTGTCATCCTTGGTGTTGTTCTGTCATCTGTCTACATCTTGGCGTGAATGCGGTAGGTTAGGACGTTAAGGCGTTCAGATAGGGCGTTAAGATAAGGCGTTGAGACGGGCGTTAAGGCGTAAAGATAGGGTGTTAGGACGTAACAACGGGCGTTGACGGGCGTCACTGCATTTCGATGAATTAGTGACAATTCCATGGAATATCTAGAAAAGCAGAGCTTCTGAGCTATTTCACCAGAGCGTTGAAGCGTTGTGCTTGCCGTTGGAGGGCGTGGCTACTAGATGACACCTCTCACGAAGCATTTGTACGGCGGATGGTCCATCTGTACCCCAAAAACCTTCTTTCACACACACAAACTTCCCCCTTTGGCTATTAATCCAATGACGTCACAGATGACGTGGATATCTCTCTGGTTGTGGTCTACACACCGAGGGCTTCACTTTGACACCTCACAATGCCTTTTTTCTGCATGCGCGGACAGACGATATTCCCACTCCATACCCATCCAGTTGGACGCTTACCACGTGAGCTTCGCACTGATACCTCGCACGAACCATTCGGACTCGCTACCGATGAAAACTTAACCAATTCTAGAACGATACAACTTTAGCTATTGTTAACAATGGAAGTGTTATTTATTTGCAAAGCGATTGGATCTAGTATTGTAAATTCAGCGCCATCGACTATGTGCGCGTATTCTCTCTTGAAAGGATATGTGACGTTGAAAAGGGGGGGAAACGCCCCTATGTGTGACGGTAATAAAGCTGAGAAGCGAGGGGAGGGGGGGTGTCACACAAAAACCAGCAAAATAAGATTTTTTCTTTAAGTGCTAATGCAGCGAAATTGTCAATTTCATTTTTGTCATGAAATTTTACGGTTTGGGATTTCTGCTTTAAGTTAATAAAATTCTCACAGAGAGTTTCCAACAGGAAGATATATTTTGCTACGAAACGCAAGGGGGTTAGCAGATAAAGTGCGACATTTACGGTCGCCATGTTTTCGTATGTGTGACGTCATAAGTATGACATGCCGATCGACGAGCAAGACAGCGATATGCGTAGCATATGGCGAAGGCCAATCTCCATAGACTTAATTCACATTGTTGAATTGTTCATTGTACATTGTTCACGTGCCTGGAATGAAAGAAAGAATCCAATCGGCCATGTGTCCGTGCATAAAATGCTGTCTGATTCACATTGGAGGGAACGGGGTTTTGGTGGATTTATCAGTTAATATAACACATCAGCTGTCGAAACTCACAATATATTCCAAACTCTGTCTATGCAATTTGTTTGTCATCAAAAATATTCCCCTGGCATTGGAAATTACTCAAAAAATCTCCAAAGTTTGTATCGTCTGAGTAACTGCATGTTGAATACACGATCATGTCGACAACCAAGTAAGTGAAACGATTAGTGAGTACAGAGCTTTCTCTATGCCATGAACCAACATAATTACGGAAATACTAAAATATTAAATTTAAGTTTACACACCGAGAAAAATAACATTTCAAACATTTCAACTAAAGAAGATTCAAACAACAACAAAACTCAACAAACATGACGAAGACAACATTGAAAAACGAGTCTCGGGAGTATCTGAAATAAAAAATAAACATGAAATTAGTTCAACATTATTCCGAAAAAATTACATAATACTAACAAAATTGTCTAACATCATGATCAATGAAGGATGAGAAGGCTCCCTGTTTGCAAATTAAATGACATTCTGTAGCACCAATCAGCTGTCAGTGGCGGGAATTTGACATTTTCATGATCAACATCTGTTAAGACTTTCACAGTTAGTGTCCCACAGGGTAAATATTGTCCTGCCAAGTGGATTTATCCATCTATAGTTTTCTGAATTTTTTTGTGATTTTTTATGCTAATACATAACAAGTAACAACAGTAATAGTGGTCTGTTGCCAGGTAACCAATGCTAGGGTAGATAGATAAAGATAAGATAAGATACTTTATTGCACTATTGTGCCCGTAGGCTAAAGGCACCATACAGTTACAAGAAACAAACAAACATGGTGTATACATATACATACAGAACATAACAGGGTTGTGGGGCTTGGGAGTCAAAAACTTTATTGGCAGGGGAGACCCCAGTGATATGGGTTAGAATAATAGCGAGTCGGCAATGCGTTACTACAGCTTTACCGAATATACATGGACAAATTTCGCCATGGCAATTACTATTGGCTGCAATTTCGAGGTCATTAACATAGTATGTAAATGAGCATTATATAGTTGACTACATGTACATGTATCACTGGGCATAAGAGGTTGTGTGGTGTTGAACAAGATATCTCTCTCGGTTTTCAATCTTTTACATTCCAAAAGAAAATGTTGCTCATCTTCGAGCACTTGCAGCCTGCAGTTCGTAGGGTTATGCAGCAATAACAACATTTCCCAGTTAGATGCCAGATTTTGAAATCGAAAACGAGGCCGCGCTATGTCATCGATCAAATGAGACAGTCACGTGGTTATGTATGAAGATTGGGCATAACGTCAAAAGAACCCAGTAATCCTAGGCTGAATTTTACCCAGGCAGTACATAGCCAAGGAGGGGTAATTTTAAAGTCATAAAATGTGTGTCCTGCTGAGACAAATTACCCTGAGAGTGCACTGCCAGAAATAGGGTACTCATTAAAGTTTATGAAACTTATTTCAAGATATTTTTTCTTAAAACTAGAAAATTTTAAGAAAACTTATCTCAATAATTGTCAGTGATTGAAAATTTTCTTATTTTTTTCTTATTTTAAGAAAAATTAACTCATTTGAGATATTATTGAGCAAATTGTGCCTTATTCCAAGAAATAATATATTATATAAGATTTCCTTTATCAGATTTTATCTTATTATAAGATTTTTTTACTTTAATAAGTGTTTTGTTAGACAATTTTTCTTAAATAAGTTTATTGGTAGACCATGTTGAGATAATAGTTTCTTAGCTTAGTATTAAAATATTTATTTCAAGTAATATTTTCTTAAACAAAACTATGTCTGTGGTCTGCATGCATGTTTGAAAAGCCAAGCATATATCCATTCAAGAATGATTTCATGCATGGCATATAAGATGTCCATGCCTTAAAAGACTGAAAGATGGTACACCGGGCCCAAATGAAAAGTTGTTTGGGTAACATGACTGGCCCACCATAAAACCCTTTTATGCTCATATATCCAAAACTTTGTTACCTTCCCAAATATAATGACAGTCATGTGCAATATAGCTTTCTTTATCATGTTGGAGAAAAGCTCTCTCTAGAAATGGAGGTAAAAAAGATAGTTTTTGTTTAATCTTCTGATTGATTCTTCATAGAATTCCAAAACTTCTACATATCCGCATTGGATTGTGTCAATTAAAACAAGCAAATTGTTGTCAGCCAAAATAGGGTACTTAAATAAGTTTTTTCACCTCAATTCTAGATAAATTACATTAAAACAAGAAAATTTCAATAAATATTTTCTTTGTTTGTTCCATTTTGTCAGATTTATCTTATTTTAAGAAAAATTATCTCAAATATGATTGCATTTTACTAGATATATCTTGTTATAAGAAAAATTATCTTGACTAATATGTCTTTTTCTGATTTGTCTCCTTAAAATGTAAGATCGTGAATTGAGCGGAAACGGATCGCTACACTAATAGTATGAACCTGTGGTTTCCTGACAGAAATTAATCATTATCAATTTGTAAGAGTTACTGTTACAATTTGCCTAAGATATACTTGAAATTATATCTTCTACTTGAGTGACGAACATATTTTTGTAATTTAGTAGTTTTATCTGCAAGTCCACCTCCATGTGCGGTTATGGTTTTCATATGGGTTCAGGGATTTGATTCTGCCATTTTCAACTGAAAATTTCATGTTCTTGCACAGTTGGTATCCAGGTACTTTATTGAGGAAACTCAACTGCATGCGCCTCTCATTGGATCATTCTACAGGTGGATGAGAGTAGTATGTTGTTCAATGTTTTCAATGAACTGAGCGAAAACGTCAAAAATGAGATTTGCTTTCTTTGGGAGTGGATTTACAGATATACAACAACAACAACAACAACAAAGTGGGAAACATAAATTAACTTCTGCTGGTGAAAGTGTGGATCTGCAGATCTGTTTCTTCATTTTTGTCTACCTGAACACAGTCAATTAGAAAGTAAGTTTAAGACTGTTACATTGATTTCGAAGCAAACGCGAAAAAATATATGTATAAAAAGCAAAGATACAAACTCGACCTCCCATGTGCACAGCAAGTATTTTGGTGTTGAATATTCGTTATACTTGTCGGCTAGACATGCAAACCAAAGTCATTGCATCAAGCCAGTGACTGCAGTCTATTCAGGAAACATGTTTTTGAAATGTAAATTAGTGGCAGGTTGCCTCTGACAATCTTGACTGGCAGGAACTTTTGGCGCTTTGAGTATTCCCATTATATTTGGGATCTGGATTCTACATGGTTTAGAGTGAATTGATTCCTCCATTCCCTAGTTCTTTGCTTCAGCTTTGGAAGAATATTTTTATATGAACTTGATTGTATGCTTAAGCTTGCAAGACCTTGCAACCCTGTCTGTGACTAAACATTGGGACTTTCTCCACCACAAGCATTTTCTAGATTTTGAGGATTATCCATCATATCTTTGGTGTTCGGCCGTTTTACATGGTTTCAATTATATCAGTCTCTTATCATATTATACAACTTCGACATGGGCGAGAAATTTTATGCAAATATATTCTAGTATTATTGCTATAAATGGAAAAAAAATACTTGTCAAGGTGAGGTTTTAAGGATGCATGCCAGAACAAAGGCCTTAAAATATTTGAAATAAGTTTTTTATTTATCTGTTTTACATATATGACTTTTGCCCTTCAATTGCATGATGATGGGTTGAAAGTGACATTAAATTCTATTCACTCAGTCACTTCAATTGCATGACATTATTTTGATAATGTTTTTATATGCTAACTGTAAAAGCATATATTCATGTTCAGTTTTTAGCAGTAATTTGATATAAAAAAAAACATTAGTTAAAAACGTTAATTGGTCATATTTTTGCTACAAAAGAACGTATATGTGGAAAAGAGTATATAAAAAGGTTTGGTACTTTTCAGGACATTGCATATAAGTGAAAAATCAACCCTACTAGCGCAACCCATACCAACTGCCTATGTAAACGCAACAACATGACCTTTGATTGTATATTTTTTAAATAAGATAATCGAATAAATGCAATGTTCTTGTGCAAGTTCTGTTTTCTTATTTTTTTATATTTTTTATTCTAGTTAATTTTATCTGATTATTTTTCTTATGCAAGTTAATTAATCTAGGAGTTCTGTGTCGTTGTTTTTCTTATATAAGTTTACTTACCTATAGTGTAATTCTTAGCCAAGTAAATTTATCTGGATAAGTTTTCTCAAGTAAGTAATTTATTCTTAGGCAAGACATCTTTTCTTACCACACTCTAAAAAAATCTTAATTAAGATTTTGTTAACAAGAAAAATTAACTTGCATAAGATTTTTTTTTCTTGAACTAGATAAATTTTCTTGAACAAAATAAAAACAAATCATCAGAAGAATTGTCTTAATTAAGATAATTGAACAAGATTTTTAATCTTGACTAAGATAAAAAACTTAGATTATTTTTCTTAGTTAAGAATTTACACCCAGATATTTTTTCTTACCACACTCCAAGATATTTTTTACTTATTTTAAGTAAATTTCTACTTAAAACAAGTTTTTTTTTCTTGTTTTAAGTACGCTATTTTTGGCAGTGTGGTCAAGTGTCAATAAACTGATAACTTGATAACCTGTTGGCTGGTTGGCTGACTGGCTGTATGAATACAAGTGTTGACCAGATGTCAAGCCACTCCATACCCAATTACCCCCAACTAGATATATCAGTGCAACATGACCAAGTTAAAGTATTAGTTTACTCAAAGCTCACACACATATCTCCCCATACTGCCTTCTAACAAATGCCGCCAAATTGCCTCTTTGAATCATCAAGGCATATGTATAATTACTGTTTTACCTGTATTGTAGGACTATATTAAGTATAATTAAGGGTCTAACTCATGCAGTCAAAGAATTAGAAACTGGTGTGAAATATAAATGCGGCAGATTTTGATATACAAACTATCTACATGTATGTACGAACCATGTTCACTGATTTTGAGGCATTTATATTTTACCAAGAGAATTATTCTGGGGTTCGACTTGGGTATGAAATTAGGAAACTACAGATAACCCTACAGGCACATCGTATTTAGACCTATATCTCTATAAAAATGAAGCGGGCCTTCTCTCTCGTCGACTGTATGACAAAAGAGATGATTAGAATTTAGACATCCTAAACTATCCCTTTCTGAACAGTAATATTCCAGTGCCTGCATATGGTGTATACATATCACGCCTAGTAGCATTTGCTACATCCTGTGTTAAATGTGATTATTTTAATCAACGTCACAAAACATTGTTGCAGAAACTTATAAAATAGGGCTACACCACCAAGCGCCTCCACTCAAAGTTTCTCAAATTTGGCGATACATATATAAATACGAGCGTAGCGTGCAAGATCTATGGTGTTACGTTTTGTAACTTGTGTCTAATTCTGCTTAACCCGGGGCTAGGGGCCGTATGAACCCATGCAGTTCAAGATCCTCATGATACTCATATTATCACAATCAAAGCATGACTGAGATACATCATTCTTTGGATGACGACTTTGCAACGAATATTATGGATTAAGAATACTGATCAGCGATACGGATTTGATATTTTTGGAACATCATGTTGTCTTGCCAGCATCATTGAAAACTGTTGACCGCTTCTCTCTTGCAGGAAACAAGCCTATGTTTATGTATACTATGATTGTCTTTTTTGAATTTGGTGCTAATACTGTTATATGAATATGGAATAGGACTTTGGATTATGGACACGGATATTCTCTAATGGACGACGGCTGAATTATGAATGACGGATCTGACGCTTGTAATTAGAAAACAGTTTGGTGAGCTTGTTGCATCACCTAAGGTGAACGACCACTTATCGGATATCAACTTCAAATTCAAGAGGATACTCCAGCCAACACGCATGTTTAGTGGCTGGAGTATCAACCCAGTACAGCTACTGAGGATTCTAAGATACAGATATCCCAGTATACCAGAAGATTCTGTCATCAGTGTAAAGATCTATGGAGATGGGGGGCAAATTGGTTGGAGACAGACAGCATTTTTTGCAATCAGTCTCTTGAATGATGATTTATATTTCTGCGGGCACAAGTGCCAGTCTTCAGAAGACAGATTCTAATTGCTATGTTCTACGAGAGTGAACATCTGATGGCCAATGGACAAGAAGTCTTGAAAAAGATGGTGTCCACACTCTCGGGCAAGGGCTACAATTTCTATATGTTTCTCGAGACTACAGCTTTTTGATGGCCCTTCTATATGAAACCATGAATGCTGCATCCAGTGACAAGTGGAATATTTATCATGCTTCCCACAAAGATGATCGCTCTAAAGTGCACTCTTCTTCAGGATTGAGAACAGACCTCAACTTCCAAGTTGACAACAGTTTTCCATATTCTGTCAACAAGGGAATACCACAATGAAATTACGTTTTGTGTATAAAATGCATGGCATTGTCCGACAAACAGAAAAGCCGCTTGATCTGGAAATTGGTAACATATGCAGCAGTGGATACAAGGTAGGACAACTTGGTATCAACTGTCAAAGGCAACATTCACAGAAGAGACCATTGCAAAGCTGGAAAACAACATGAACAAAAGAGAGCGTAATGGAAATTTCGAGATTAAGTTTGACAACACGGGACAGTCAAAGCCAACGAAGCTCAATGGAACTCAAGCAAATGTCATCCTTTCACCAGTCCCGAATGGGTATACTGAGGAACAATTTCCACATCCACTGAAAGGTATTTTGTGTGACAGACAGCAAAACGAGCTATCCTTGCCATTGAAAGTCATGGATTCCTTGTATTTTGAAGACAGCATGACTGACTTGCAGTTGGTGAAGACGATATGGCATCATCTCCAACAGATGCAAATCGTCCTAGAAAATTACCCGCCTCCACTCAGAAAACTTGGCAGAAATGAGCAAAGCTGCGATCCAATTGATTATGAATGGGGATACTGTCCAGCGTAGAACTCTACAAGCACCATGCCGAGTCATATTATCAACTGTTCAAGATCAGATACGGATGGAAAAATTTAACTCTATATCTGATGATTTACATTGACCATGTCTCCAGCCTCATGGTTAGTTTGCCGTTTTCATTGAGCAGATTCATGGCTCAGGGAGGAGAACATGCCAATTATCGTGACAACAGCTTTTTCTTTAGTCATACTACACGGCATGGGGGAGAGGAACTGATAACCAGGATCCAATTTATGCCAACTTCTTCCACAGATTCAAAAATCTGTGTCATGAAATTGGTGAATACAACAAGTGGAACGACCCTGACATCCTGGATTATGGGAAAAAGTTTGCCATTTTTTTTGTAAACGGAGTGTATTGGCAATACCCCTCAAGTTGACGATAAAGTGGATGGTACCGACTTGGGCACAATACGAAGAGAAAGCATGGAGATGACTGCTCCAAGCTCGTCAGCTCCAAGCTCGTCGAGGCACTGAAGGTGTTCTGCATGGCAAATATTTCATTTTGGTGGGAAACATTGGCCAAGCAAAGTTGACAAAGCTAATCACAGATAATGGTGGTTACGTGGTTGACAATGTCCCTAACAGTGTCTCAGCAAAGCAGTTTATTATTGTCACATCGCAGGCCGTCATTGATAGGAATCCTGTGACGAATGTGCGGATGGCAGCCAGGAGATCCTACCCCATATTATCTCCAGACTACATTCACGAATCTATCAGGAAGAGCTGTGCTGAGAGGCCGAAAATTTCAGTCTCAACCTCGAACGTATTTTGAAATTAGTCAAATCCAGGAACATACCTGTTGAACATGTTGAAACAAAACATTTCTCTGGAAACAGTTCCATGCTCAGTGTACTTCGGAAAGCGAAAAGGCGAACTCAGCTGAGAACAAGAGCTGTCAAAAAGGTTAAGAACTATGTAAATCCTGCCACTTATTACGCAATGACAAGAAGAAAGTATATTGGTCGTATATACCAGAGTTTTCTAGAAGCAAGAAAATTGACCAAAAAGCTGATGGCAGAGTGGAAAAATCTCACTCCAAGGTGCAAAACTAAGAATAGTCTTGATTGGTGCCAACATGTGGAGGAACAGAAGATTGCAAGACATAGACAGCGTTTGTGTCGTCGCTCAATAACATCTGAGCGCTTACCATTTTGAACATTGTTTGACACCTAGCTTTGATAAAGTCATGTCCAGTTTCTTAATGAATAGAGCAACAACTACATACAGGCATTTGTGCGCTTTAAGAAGGTTTCAGCAATAATCTGGTCACATTTCATTTAATCAAGGGGGGAGGGGTATAACCAAATGATCACTCAAGTGCGCCTATAGAAAACTGATCTTGTTCATAGATTATTCTTGTCATCACTGTTGACTTTTCCATCAAATAAGCTTACAACATATATTTTTTGCCAACTGTTATTTTATGGCCTGAAACACATAGACACTGGTCCCACGCGCAATCTTGGATTCATGTTATTGTATATAAACTTTACATGTTGATTAAGGTCTTGCATCCACATTTTGGCCCGGTAAGTTAAAACAAGTGAAGTTTTTTTTCTCATAAAAATGCATAATTTGATCATGCGCAGGAGATGCCAGGGTTGTTAGACTGTTCGATTTTTGTTTTGGTATCTAGTTCAGATGAATATTTGTGATGTGGTACATATCAGGTTGGATTACATTGGAAGGGTGCGTTTGTAAATCTCTGGATGTTTTATTCTCAAAATTCTTCATAACCCATGCAGGGTTCACCTTGAATTCTCAGTTCAAAACAATCATATGGGGATTGCATTTCACTTCACAAACATGCATATGTAACTCAGTTTTATTTTTTGTTAACTTACATAATCTGTTGATCAATATTACACATATATATTAGTAGTAGTATTCCTACTGCAGTGCGAGTGTGAACGATTGGGTTGATTTTTCTTGAAAATGAAATGGACGATGGGTACTTAATCTGACTTACAGGACTTAGAAGGTGAGATTGATTAAAGTCTATAACATGAACATTTTGGTGAAGCGCTATTTGCTGGTGTGACATTTTATTAAAGCTGTTTTCTATTAAGTTCATCGATTATGCCGCACCTATAAGTATGTATATTTGTATGTACATGTATGTATTTGAAATGAGGGAATTCAAATACCACCTACAATGCAACAGATAAGCCATCTACATGTAAGTTTTCATGTTTACAATTGAAACCCATAGGAATATACATTTTGTATGTGGATATTTTATATCTGTCTATCATTGTCCTGGACTTCATCATTAAATTAGATGATGCACGAATCTCAATATTCGTATAAGTGATTTAGCCAAGTATGTAGTTTGTGCATATTAACACTACGTGTATTTGCTTGTCAATGGATACACGATATTTTTTTGCAAATTTTTTATTCCTGGCCAGTGAAAGAGATTGGATTATCCTGCCCCCTTCCCCAATGTTGGTGGAGGTCTGTGGTTGTAACATTAGTTCAAAGCTGTTCTCAGTTGAGCAAAACATATATTGTCTTGTGTTCGTTGTGATGCTAACACAGCTTAGCTAATTTACAATTCATCCCGATAAATCAATCAAACTTTTCCAAAACCATTTATGATTGCTATGTATGCGTTTTCTATTTTTGAATATCCCTGTGTTCCACAGACTGGACAAATCTAATGTGTAAAGACTGAACATTCGTGAACAGTCCAATTGCATTTTCTAGACTACATATGTATTTTGCAATTTATTGTGAATACATACAAGATAGCATGCACTGTTTCAAAACTTTTTGACTTAACTCTGCCCCATGATGACGCCTTTTGACGCCCCTTTCTAAACCATACAGGCTTTTCTAGGCTGCCCCATACACTTTTTCGATGATCACCTGAAAATTGTCAGGTACACATCTATTGGAGGGCTGGGGATCAAAGGTTTATAAATTTTTTTATTACTTTTACAGTGACCAATAATTTAGCATGTTTAATATTTTCTGAAATAAAATATTATTGAATGAGTTTAATTATTTAATTTGTTACATAAGGCGTCAAATGGTGTCATCATGGACCAGGAAGGGGCGTCGATGGCGTCACCATGGGGCAATGGTAGTAAGCCTCCATGGGGCAAAGAGTTAAACTTCCAATTCGTTGATAATGCATGCATGTTAATAATCCTATCTGGCAGAAACATTATCAGTAAGGTCAAGAATCCCTTTAAGCATCTGTCTCACATGCCCTGTATCACATGCAATGCCTGTATGCTATGTGGGATGTCCAGCTAAACTTCGGTCAGGCAGCCATGCAAAGACGCTCTAGAGTTGTCTTTTGGTTTTCTGGTATTGAAGTACAAATGAAAAATAATTAACTGGGAGATCTACTGATTTTCAATACATACTACATGTTCTACATAGTGATTGAAGGGTCATATATGACATATAGTTTCCTCTTCAAAAAGTGATGTTACATATAGTATATCTATGTAATACATAGCAAAATAAATGAAAAATAGGATATGTTTATACACTTTATGTACAAATGTGGTGATTAGCATGATATTTCATTTGCGGTCTAGTAAATCATTGATCAACTGTGTCAGTCCAATATTGTTTTGAAAGCTAAAGCTTGCGAGAAAATGAGATTTCATGTTAGAATTATTATCAAGATTATGCAAAAGTTTTGGAAAATTATCCATTACAGCTGTTTAGCCGAGTCTGCTTGAGCAGCTGAACCATTGCATTAAGAAAAAAACTTTTACTATATTTAGCAAATCAGATCAGATTCATTCATAATAATACATGATCCACAAATTGTTAAAAGGACTTGTGCACTTGTATCATGCCATCCACAGAGCTTCGAATTTAAGCTGATTTTGGAATTAATAAAAGCACTGAATGACCGTCTTCAATTTACATGTGTTATAGACATAATACAGATTTGTTCTTATAAAAATGGAATTATTTCTTTATTGGAAGATTCTGTCAAAAAGAGTTGTCATTCTACTGTCAAAAAAAGACATTTCCTCATTCTGTTCCATTCAGGATACTTTTTCCAGCTGTTAGTGATAAACCAATTCAGATAAAATTTCTAAATGAGATGTATATTTGCCTTATGGAATCAAAATTTCAAATTAATAATCTAGACTGAATTACAATTCCAGTGACTTGTACAATTCCAGTGTATCGCTCTCTGTACTGGTTTTCAAGGAAGAAAATCTATGAGCCAGCACAGCAGCCTAGAAAATTACATGGAGTATGTCTTGCTTGGCCAAAGTCCACTTGGACAAGTGCAGAGCTGGTCTGGCCTCAAGCTGTGTACTGTGTATGCCAGGGAACTACTTTTTATTGCCCTAACAACATGTTAGACAGCATGCACAGGCCTCCCTCTTAACAGTTATTTATGACTGGTCAAGGGCTATTAAATTAGGCTGACCAGGGTCTCCTGTGGCGTTTATGGCTGATAAGAAAACACTTCAATGACCTGCCATATTACTGGCCAAAATAACCTAATGTCTGGATTTACATTGGTCCAAATTTCAAGGTTGTTTAATAGCCTTGATTCCAATTGGTAGCTAGCAATCCAGAGAAAGATCTACAATTTTGTGCTTCTGAGAATGTAACATACAATGTATTACAACACATATATATATTGAATGATAAACTATATATATATATATATTGAATGATAAACTAAAATGAGCTTAACTCTTGGTAAGTAATTGACCCTGAAGCAAGGGCTGAGAGCTCACATATCCCAGAATGAAATCGACAACAGTCAAACACAAGAAAACAGTAGTTTTCCTGCAAATGGATTCCTATCAGACGAGAGAATTTTTCATGAAGGAAGAAGAAAGTGATGAAGTAAACATTTGTTCTTGAGTTAATAAACAGGTATGAAGTTCATAAAGGACCCCTCTCCCCGTTAAATTAGTAAATGTATGGTTGTTATTTCACAACAGTTTAACTAAATGTAGCTGTTTCAAACGTGATAGGAGGCAACTCCACAGGACAATACCATATACATGTAGGGTAGAGAACTCAGAATATTCCATCCTAACACATACAGTCAGCTAAACTTGATTCAGTTTTGGGGGACTGTGACCTTGACCTTTGACAAATTGATCTCAAAATGTGTGGCTCCTCTTTGCCATACGAGTATTTTGGTATACTCAAAGTTTGGTACCAATCCATACCTTGAAACTGGACAACAAATGTTAATGGATGAATGGACTGAATGCAACATCGCATTACACAACCTTGTCTTCGACAGACCTTGACCTTTGACCCACATTTTGATATGTAACACATGTCTCTCTAATTTATCTACCGGCAGAAAAAAAGTTATTTTTAATGATTTCCTGATTTTGGGCTCACAGTGACCTTGACCTTTGACCTTGACCTAAATTGTGGTACACGACACATATTCTTCCCTCAATGTATCAATGGACACAAACAAATCATGATTTTTATTAATTCATGATTTTTGTGGTCACAGTGAACTTGACGTTCGGCCTTGACCTACATTTTATTATGTGAAACACCATGTCCCCCTAATGTATCTACTGACACAAAAAAAAAGGAATTTTCAAAGATTTTTGATTCTGGAATCACATTGACCATGATTAATGACCTTGACCTAAATTTTGGTACATGACAAACCGTCTCCCGGTAATTTCTCAATGGACGCAAAAATCATGATTTTTAACAATTTCACGATTTTGGGGTCACAGTGACCTCGACCTTTGACCTTGACCTACATTTTGGTATGTGACACATTGTGTCATCCTAACGTATCTGCTGACACAAAAAAGATATGTTATTTTTAATAATTTCCTGATTTTGGGGTCAGTGACCTTTGACCTTGACCTAATTGTTAGTAAGCGACACTTCATTTCCACCTATTGAATCCACTCGCAAAAAAATTGTAATTTTTAATGATTTCCTGATGGTTAGGTCACACTGACCTTTGACCATGATTCTGGGGTCACAGTGACCTTGACTATTGACCTGGATCTAAATTTTGGTACATGACCCGTAATTTCCCAATGGACTAAAAAATCATGATTTTTAAAAAATTTATGATTTTGGGGTCACAGTGACCTTGACCTTTGACCTTGAGCTACATTTTTGTAGGTGACACATCATGTCCCCCTAATGTATCTACTGACACAAAAAAATATTATTTTTAATAATTCCCTGATTTCGGGATCACATCATACCCATAATACAGTGAGTATGTATGCCAAATATCAGAATAATCTTTGCGTATTGAACAAAGGCATTTTTCACACATTATACGATTTTTGGCAATCTTGAACTTATTTATATTGTTATATTCTAGAAGCCAACAATAAATTCCTCACCTTGGCCCTTATTTTACAGAATTATGCCCTTTTTCGCGTGCAGTTATCTGATTTTGTGATGTACATGTATCTCAACATCTGTGTTGATTAGAGGTGCTAAATTTTGAAGACTTATTTATTTACTTCTTATCACTCGGCTATTTTACCCTTTGGGGTATTCTTATTCAAACAAGTCAAAAGTCAAACCTCTCAGCAGATTCGCCTGATGAGTTGCTTTAGCACACTTACTGATTGCTTCGCTTTACTATCGGTAACTAACCAAGCCAGTGTATTGAACGTAACTTATACATTGATACACTGGCTTATGAGGATGCCTGGAGCCACACTTACCATGTAGTTTATTGCGCATGAAATAAAGTGCCTTCAACATTCATTAATTTACCAAAGGTATTGATGATAATTAAAACATAATGGTCAAGTTATTCCTTGCATTTGCCCTCCTTATGATGATCC
The DNA here is from genome assembly GCA_036873755.1 of Hanleya hanleyi. Classification (NCBI taxonomy): domain Eukaryota; kingdom Metazoa; phylum Mollusca; class Polyplacophora; order Lepidopleurida; family Hanleyidae; genus Hanleya; species Hanleya hanleyi. Next base: position 28,495 of record JAVTVY010018285.1, read on the forward strand.
AAACAATTATTCGTCTCATATTTTCTTGGCAGAAAGATCAGATCATATCAAATTAGTCACTTGAGTATATATTCAAGAAAATTGTTCAACTTAATTGCTACATTGTTTATCAGCAGCCTTTTTCTCAGAAAATTTACTTGGCAGAAAGATCACATCTCTAGGATGATTCAGTTTGTGCACTTGTAATATGTTTGTATTAAGTTATTGAGGTATTGTTCCATTATCACAGGTTTGAAGAGTAAAAGGCAGCAGGTGAAGAAGTGTGCAAGAGCATTCCCCAGATATCCTTCATGCCATGAATTATGACGCAAGGGACATAACTTTGGAATGGACTGAGTTCTCTATTATTAAAAGGTTATCTTATTTACAGTGGATCATACATATCTCACTCAAAATGTCTAGTGTTTTTGTAACAGTCAAGCCATATTTCATCACTGTATCTTTATTCAAATTCGACCAAATACGACATTGGATGTAACTTTTAAAATCCTCTGCACATCATGTATTATTATTGTATTGTCATTTTCATATGGTGAAATTTTGATACAGCAAAATGTTTAAAAGGCTCTAGAAATAGTGAACATAAATTTTGATGATATTATATATATATTGCATCATTAGTTTGTCTACAGATATATTTTTTTGTTTTCTGGAAGTTGTATATATTTTTCCTCTAATATTTAAATTAAATTCAATGTTTTGTTATTTGGATTTGCTTAAATTCAGGGATATGTTACCACATAATGGTGGTTCATAGCATAGTTCTGGTCAACTGTTCAACTGTTCTGGTCAAACAAGTTCGAGAAATTCAGTTTTTCCTTAGGTTTTATTACATATGCAATTAGTTTTATGTGATATAAGTTGGATATAAAGCATTGTGAGACAAAAGAGATGATTACAATTTCGACATCGTAAACTATCTCTTTCTGGAAAGTAATATTCCAGCGGGATCTGCATATGGCGTATACATATCACGCATTGTAACATTTGCTAGAACCTGTGTTAAATGTGACGATTTTAATCAACGTTACAGAACATTGTTGCAGAAACTTATAAAACAGGGCTACACCACCAAGCGCCTCCACTCAAAGTTTCTCAAATTTGGTGATACATATCGCATGCTGATAGCAAAATACGAGCGTAGCGTGCAAGATCTATGGTGTTACGTTTCGTAACTTGTTCCTAATTCCGCTTAACCGGTGCTAGAGGCCGTATAAGCCAATGTACTTCAAGATCCTCATGGTACTCATATGAACAGTCACAATCAAAGCGTGACTGAGATACATCATTCTTTAGATGACGACTTTACAACGAATATTGTCGACTAAGAATACTGATCAGCGATACGGATTTGATATTTTTGGAACATCATGATATTTTGCAGGCATCATTGAAAACTGTTGACTGCTTCTCTCTTGCAGGAAACAAGCCTATGTTTATGTATACTATGATTGCCTTTTTGAATTTGATGCTAATACTGTTATATGGAATATGGGATAGGTCTTTGGATTATGGACGCGGATATTCTCTGATGGACGACGGCTGAATTATGAATGACGGACCAGGCGCTTGTAATTTATCATTGTTTTAGTATACTTCTCTTGCTAATAATGTGGTTTTTTGTGACCAATTCCTGTGTTCGGTATAACATATCAGCATACATCTGTAGTAATGCGTACCAATTTCAGTGATATATTCTCGTAGTCCTACACGTACATGAAATCCCTGCTTTTCCGCGTGGAAAAATAGACAAAAGCTATTATTTCACAAAAGATTATTAGTTTCTAGTTTATCATGCACTTTTTGCGAAGAACTGGCATAAGTAAGAAATTTGAGCAATCTTATCTGTCTACTACAAGCGTCTAATCCGTCATCCATAAGGCTGTGCTTGGATGATTGCGGAAATAATTGTGTTCAAAAATAGATGTAATCATTTTAATTCAAATAGTTTAGTTGATAAATATGAAGTCAGGTTTCTTCACGGTAACCACACGATCGAATTATATCGTAGCTTATTTGAACTTGTGGAATGCGGTTTTTGTGAGATGTCAAAGGCATTCGATATTGCTTAACTTCAACAGCACGCTAAAGAGACTGCTGTCATGGAAAGGCCCAAAAGTCACATCAGCGGTATCCCAGATTGTAGCAGTTGAGAATTCGCTTTGATCTATCCGTAACACTATTACTGCAGTTAAACAACACTCGATTTTATTATCCCCTGTATATGTACCAAGGACATATCTGATAAAATTATCATTATCACAAACTTTTTCGCTGAGGACTCGTCCCCACATCATTCGTCCGTAACAGGAATCGCGATATGGAAATCTTACTGGAATGGTCCAAGCACAAATTGCTACAGTTCAATGCCTTCAAAACAAATTCTCTACTATTCACGTATAAAATTGGAATGATGCACAATCTCAGATTGAACCTGGGCGGCAAGTCCTATCATATTTATCTGAGTATTAGTAGATAAGTCATGAGTATGCTTCAGTGATGTCGGATGTTTTACCATTATGGTATATTAAAAAAAAACAATCTATCATCGATCGGATTGTCACGGGCCTACCAATGTTCGCTGAGAGAGTCTATATATTCTGATAAAGGCTAGAAATAATTAATGTCTAAAGGGAAGCCATTATAACTAGAAAGTGTACAGAAACGTAGTGTGCGACTTATTTTAGATTGTGACTCTACGCTTTCTAGTAATGATATGTATAAACACATTGGCTGGTATCCAATAACCAATAGGTACAGATACAACATTGTAATCCAAGTATACAATGTCTTGAATGGACAAGCTCCGGAATATTTATCAGAACTTTTATCCTTTACAGACCGCATTAGGCAGCTTCGCTCAGCAAACCAGAATCTGTTTTTTTTTTGCCCTTTGTGAGGACTGAACCATTTAAGAATTCCTTTAAAGTTCCAGGGCCCACATTTTACAATAAACTGCCAATCGTGATCAGACAAAGTTTCAATCTTAATATTTTCAAAAGTGTGTAAAATTGTATTTTGATGAATTTTCAGTAAATACTCTTAGATTGCTCCAGATTAATAATGTTATCTATATATGACTAAATATTGTTTTAACCACGTTATTTACATTTGTGTGTTCAGGAACAAGAATGGTCTGCTCCCTGAGATTGTTTGCATCGATCGACTCGCCTCGCTCCTCGATAATCACTGATTATTAGGGATTCCGGTGTTTTTTTTACTCAAATATCGGCCAGTATGGTCATGAAGGTATGCTGAACTATTTGTCATTCAACATTTACACGTCCCTGTAGTATCAATGTAGATATAGTGTCTATATTATCGCCACCGGGGCTGTTTTGTATAATGAAAGAAACTCCATGTTGTTTGGCCAGTGTCCAAGCCAACGGCCACAGTGGATAACGTGAGGCTCTAGACGGTAAACTTCTTTTCAATATGGCTGAGCGTGCACCAGATGAAACTTCCTGTACAACGCAATCTGATGAAGAGAATTGACGAAAATGATACAAGTTCTCTTGATCGATCGGAACCGATCATTTGTGAGCTGTTATGCTATATTGTTGACAAAATCGACATAATGCCTGTGGATACTGTAATGAAGCTCTGCGAAGATGTGTATATAGATGTTGAGGCTCAGGAGGCTAAAGATATGTTGTACAGATGCTGCCGCCAGTCTATACCTGGTGAATATCACAAGAGAACTGGTCCAAATAAAAAAAAATTAACACACTTCAGGACATCGCTAAAATGTTACAAGAATTGGAACCAGAGGACATTCCTTGTTTTGTCGCAAAGAAACTGAGTGGATTACCTCTTGTCTCAACGAATCATATAGATGCCTCTACTCGAATGGTTTGAAGCTACAAATGCCTGATGGTACGTGTAAAATCGACACCATGAGCAGTGTCCAGGCTACGGTTCAAAAGAAATTAGACAAACTTAGTCAAAGATGTCAACAACATAGCCCAACTTGTTCTAAGCAGTGTAAAGTTAACCGTGCTGTTGGTGACACCAACATCATCACAACACATAGTGAAAAATCTGGATCTAACAATTTTACGGAAAGACGCCAACCTGTCGAAAATAAGACTCCGAGTGAGGCTACATGTATTCGTGCTAGTGTCACTGATCCATCTCCCGATCCAAAGTCTGGAAAAAATGAACCAAATGTTGAACAGCAACCGGCCTCGGTGGTAAGGATTCATGATTCTCTTGTTCCCCAAAACGGTACTAGAAACACCTGTGAAAGTTCTGATGCATTGTGCAACACTGAGATCAAGAAACCACCAATTCTATACTCTAATGCCGTGCCATCTTATGTGAGCAAGTTTACTGTTGTGACGAGAGTCAATTCCAGGAAAAAAAATCAATCTTCGTGGCGTCACGCGTCTGGATCCGGATACCAAACCTGATGAAATTGTCAAGTATGTCAAGGAAAAGTCCGGTACTGAAATCCAATGCGAGCAGTTGACGACTAAATACAACTCCTATGCATCATTCTGGATTAGTGTTAATGGTCGGTACTCTAGATCCCTGTTGAGTGCCGATTACTGGTCGGACGAAGTATTAGCACGCAAGTACTACAAACGGCGACGTCATGACAACTATGACCGAGATTCTGATGATATTCGCTATACGGAGTCAAGGCTGTCGTGTGTCACTTTGGTACACTGACGACGAACACGACTATTCATAGACATTTTCGCAAACTTACGTATCTCATCTTACAACTGCAGATATCTGAAAGCATCTCTCTCAGAGGTTAAAGAACTGTGTGATATTAGTGATGACTGCTTATTGCAAGAGACCTGGCTCTACAAGCACGATCTTGTTATGCTCGGCTCTATTAATTGTGATTTCTTTGGCCGTGGTATTTCTGCCATCGACCACACTGTTCTTTCTATAGGGCAGACCACATGGTGGTATTGTCATCTTGTGGCGAAAATCTATTGGCTCTAGGATTGACTTTATTGAGTATGATGACACACTTATAGTAGGAATCCGTATTGTATCAGCTCATACTAAACTCCTTGTATTATGCGTGTATATGCCCACTGATTGTCCTGAAAATCTTGATACCTCATGCCCCTTCGGTACTGAACTTATTAGTTATTGTGCAGATTACAAATTGTTTTTATCTGATTTTGATCGTCTTCCCCCTGATACGTATACGTATGCGTATGGGAATAGCGATGTTCATTTATCTACTTCTTGGATGGATCATTGCATTTGCTCAATCAACGTCGATCAATCGATACGGTCAATACAAGTATTATATGATACTATGTCCTCTGATCATAGGCCTCTGTTTATATGTCTTGACTGAGATATATTGCCTAGCCTAGAGAAAAGTAAAAAGGTTAACCGGAACTATGTGCTAGATTGAGGCTCTCAAAGTAAAAATGACATTTTTACATACAGTTATTCTGTTCAATAACACTTATCTCAATTATCTATCCCTATCGATGCAGTACTGTGTGATAAGGCGGACTGTAGGGAACATCACTCAGATGATATTTGTTCCTATTATGATGATATTATGCTTGCTCTGTCTGTTTCGGGTATAGAAACGCTTGCCAAGGTACGGACCAATAAGGAATATATTGTTCCAGGATGGAATGAATGCGTGACCGATTTACACGCGCGTGCCAGGACTGCTTTTCTTTTATGGCGAGAACACGGGGGTTGATTACATGTGCCGCACCAGGAGGCAGTTTAAGTATGCCCTTCGTAACTGCAAGAAACAGGAATTAAATATTCTGGTCGATAAAATGGCACAAGCGCTGTCTGGTAAATCGAGTGATGATTTCTGGAAAGAGGTTAAAACATCTAACTCAAAATGTATGACCTTGTCCTGTCGTGTTGACAATGTAGAGGGTGAGCATTATATAGTTAATCTCTGGAGGAATAAATTCTCCAATATTTTAAATTGTGTAAATAACGTAACCTGCAAGGCTGAGGTCTTGTTTGCGCTTGACCAGTACAGGTCTGGCCTTCCGAATATACCTACTATTGGACCTGATATTTTGCGTCATTTGGTCAATGACATGAGGAGCAATAAATCAAGAGGGTTTGATGGTTTAAGTTCTGAACACCTGAAATATTCACCTAATGAGTTTTTCATACATTTATATATGTGCATAAATGTAATGCTTTTCCACGGTTGTCTTCCAAAAGAGCTAACGTATGTTATTATGACGCCTATTGTCAAGGATAAATCTGGCGATATAACCAAATCCGATAATTACAGGCCCATTGCAGTAGCCACTGTTATATCTAAAGTATTTGAGCTCCTCATTCTACATCACTGTGAAGAGCATTTGTACAGCTCTGATTCTCAGTTTGCTTTCAAACCAGGCCACTCGACCGATCAATGTATAGATGTTCTAAAGGAGGTGATTAATGTTTATCGGTCTAATGGTAGTCCAGTATTTGTATGTTTTCTAGATGCGAGCAAAGCTTTCTACAGGCAATCATTGGACGCTTTTAAAGAAATTAATCGATATAGATATACCCATGTGTTTTATTTATATTTTGTATGTATGGTGCAGTCTTCAAGAATTCGCAGTAAAGTGAGGTTCTGCTCTTTCCAGCTTCTTTAGCATCACCAATGGTGTTCGACAGGGGGTATCTTATCTCCTACTTTGTTTGCCTTATATCTGCATGACCTCGATGTGTCTTTATCTGAAGCTGGTGTCGGCTGTAATTGTTTGGATTGTTTGTTAATCACTTGTTTTATGCCGACGATATGTGCCTTATTTGCCCTTCAGCTAAAGCCTTACAAGCCTTACTTAACTACTGTTCGGATTATGCTGAATCTCACGACATCTTGTACAATTATGATAAGACAGTGTGCATGCTATTTTGCCTAAAAGATATAGAAATTTCAAACCTCCCAGTGTCAGATTGAGTGGTGTTACTCTGGATTATGTCCGTAGATACAAGTATCTTGATCATATTGTTTCATATGATTTGTTTGACAATGAAGATATCAGTGCACAACGAAGGAAATTATGTGTCAACGCCAATTTAGTTTTAAGCCGATTTCGTGGATATAAGCGAAAATTCATTTTGCGATTATTGACCAAATGTTTAAGGGAACACCGCTGGGAATTAGAAAGTAAAAGTTTGAAGATTCACCCAACAAAATGAGCCTATAAAATAAGTAGGTCAGACAAGCACTTTTCGAGTTCTCTCCCCTGGTACTGTTTTCCTTGTTAACGGTGTACAGTCAAAACTAAAGAACATATCTGAAAGAAAGTAGATGGTTGGTAAGTCTTATATATGGCCATGCTGTAGTTATATTTTTGAAGTGTTACGTAATAGAAAAAAGTAGTTATCTCCCCTTTAATGATTCTCAAAATACGTCATTTTGTAAGGAAATGAGCTACGGCATTGATTCTTGTCACATTAATGAACACTTTAATGACCAAAACGTATGTGACCTTAAATTTGACCTTTGACCTGTTGGAGCATCTCTGTATGAGTGCAAAGTTTGGTTGTCAACTCTTGAACGGCTGATGCGATTGGTCTGAAAATAAGGTCACGTGACCTACATCACGTCATAAGGTGAGCACTTGTGTCACAACTCGGCCTTGACCTTGACCTTTGAAGTGATGAGCATCCAAATATCGAAAATACGGCTTCCATTTACTGAAAAAGTAACACACTGACAGGCAGGAAATAATGACACAATAGTAAGCACAATATTGTCTTTCTTTCGGTGCTACTTATAAAACGATCCGATGTGACCTTGATCTTGAATAGCGCACAATGTAAAAATCATTGTTCGCGTTTTTCCAAAAAACTACAACATGCAGGAATCTGTAATTTGGTACATTTGTACGCCATGATGCAGGTATGACGTCACTACATTTTCAACCTGACCTTGACCTTGGTTCTTGAGATATGGCCGCCGACAGTTTTGCGACTACAGGGTTATAGGTCGAAAACTGTTGGGAATTTCAAGTTGAAATTTGCACATGAATGTAGGTCATATGGCGTCACAGAAAGACATTAGAAGCCGTCAAGATATACCAGAACATAATCAGCAATTTGTGAAATTTACGTTTTATTCAAATTTTACGAAAAAAAATTACTCAATCATTACTATATTTAAGTATGATTGAGAGAATATATATATATATATATATATATGTATTTGCCTGTGAAATTTCAGAAATGTAGCTTTGATGGTTTCAGAGATATAAAAAAAAAACAATTTTCCCTAACTATTAAGCCGTTAAATGGTTCTCTCGCCCTGTTGTGGTCATTTGTTGATTTCATCTATTCAATGGTCGCTGTCAATTTCGCTATAGCGATGACGGGGCTGGCTCATTTGTGAAAATCTTATAACCTTTGAACCGCAATAGATACGGACTAATATATTGCCTGATACTTCCAATAATGAGTTCTTTCGTTAACAATGATTTCGTATTTCCCGGTACAAATGCAATTATGGGACCAATTTTGCTTCATGTCACATGACCATCGATATTTGGGGTCATTTTGTCGGGCAGAAAAACAGTCTGTGAGAAGCACAGTCTCCAGGCGACCAAAACTCAAGCTTTACTTTCTCCATTCAAGCCATTGTTTGGACCCCAGGGACAATTTTCTAAACACATTTCAACGTACTAATATTTTCAGATCGATGGAGGAGCCGTGTAGGGCCCAAATAAAGCTCGAAAATGTGTTAAACGGCTGCCGCTTACCAATATAGGCAGGGTTGTGAGAAGAAAAACGCAATAAAAAACTATGAGGTAGTAACAAGCAATGTGAAAACAACGTGTCTGTGCATGTTAAGCGACCAAAGCAGCCTGCGACCATGTATTTACTCATTTGCAGTAAGAAGGGAAAGACCGCGTCATTGTACCAACAATGTCTAGTTATTATTATTAGTATTATTATAGCTCCCGATTCCCATGAAAATAGAACTTGTCCTACGGGGTCATATCGATATTAAATAAAGATTATTATTATTATTATTATTATTATTATTATTAAACTAATGTATTAAATATACAACAGCGAAGCTCCCGAATTTAATTGTTATTTAAGTATTCCCTTAGCTGGATAGATCACGCCGTACAACCTTAGAAATAATTTCAACTGTGCAAGTCCCGGAACTATAATACTGAATAAGTTTTAAAAATATTGTATCCCTTCAGCCATGTAATTGGGGAACAGCACTGAATTCGCAAGAAGGAATAAAGCTAGTGTCCGACAAGTGAGATCTGAAATATTAATGGTATAGTACTCCGGCTTGTCTCGACTTGACCGGGTTAATATTACTGGCTTTTATACTACCTAGTTGTCTCTCAAATGCTGTGTTCATGGTAGCGTGTAGAATGTAAACGAATGAATTCCGAGAAGTCTAACTTTGCGAACATCGAAGACTGAGTTATAGCCCTGCTGTCAAAGCCGCAGGCAGACAGACTCGAGCATTTTGAATTCTCGGCAACTTTGTTATTCAATCTCGTTGAAAGGCGCAGTTCAATAGGTGCTGTAAAATATCAACAACAAAAGCTAAACAACAACAACAGTAGTACATGTGGATCAAAGTGTTTACAGGGATCAGGTGCCGAATAGGGAGAAATTCTGTATATATTTGGAATTTGACAACAGTATGGTAGACGCCACCTGTCCTTCATCTTGGAAAGAAGGGGAAGGAACCAGTCTAAACAAGCCTGTCCACATGAAAGCAATGATCGTGACGATAATATTGCACTTTTCGAACCACATATCATTGACAAGTACAGAAGAAGGTAAAATGTCATACAGATGCCCCGACTGGATTCAATGGGATGCTTTGGTGTGGGGAGAAATGTGCTATTCATTTCATGAGACATCTTTTGAGACTTGGTCAAAAGCTGTTGACGTTTGTCAGAAGAATGGCGGTGAACTGGCCAAAATTACTAACAATGAACTTAACAAATTCTTCAACACGGTCATTAAGGGGGAATTCTGGATAGCTGCTAAAAAAATCGGCGAAAAATGGTTTTGGCCCGATGGCAGCACAGTCATATTTACCGACTGGAATCCGAGACAGTCCGTTAGTCAACTATTGGCACAGACTAAAACGATTGAATTGTGTGCGGTATGGATAAATATGTATCAAGATGCTTTCTGGCATCAATCTGATTGTACGTTTCGGACTCCCTATATCTGCGAATACACCGCTGTGGAATACTACCATATTTCGACAGGCGAGACCGAAATGACATCTTCTGCAATACCAACTACAAGGTATAGCAATGTTTCTAACAGCACCATAAAGGTTTCAATCAAGACAAATTCAATGATAACGAGGAAGTACAGCAAAGAAGCAAGAGCAGACAAGGCCAATTTAATCGAGTCAACGGTCCAAACGGCACTGAGAACAATTGGTTAATATCTGAACCCGTCGATACAATAAATGCTCGGTCCGCCCCTGAATGCGCCAGGAAATGTCTAAAACAAACCCAGTTCATATGTACCATGTTTAACATTAATCGGAAAGAGAGAGTATGTAGGTTATATAACTTGACCGATCCCGTGACAGAAAAGATGACTGTCCGTCTGGGCTGGGTTCTATGGAGATCTGTGTAAAAATGGCGATATTGAAAATCCTCGCGGAGACATATAGACTAATGAACTTTCTAAAGTGGATCTGTAAAATGTAGTAGCTTATATTTGAGAATTCTGGAAACAAATCAATCTTTTACTTTCTAAGCTCATGTAAGCACCCAGCATAGCCGAGAATAGAAGGAGTAGTTAAGTGTACATGTAAGCGTAACATAATTAGCTGTTACGTTAGTGAAATCAAAATTTCATTTCTTCAACAGTAGCTGTGTTTCGCACAGAGAATAGCCAAACTTATTTTTAGATTTTCAGGGGCAAAAGTGACGTAAACGACATTGACGGACGTTTGAAATTGTTCTTTCCTTCATGGCTTTATTTGTACACAGTGTAGCACGAATTTTTACTATATCTAAAATATCACAAATTGGACCAAAATAATATTGCTCTGCAATGTCATGGCGAATGTGGTGATATTGAGAATGTTAGATTCGCTTTGGTTCATGTAGTAATTTAATATATCCCTCCCACACAGCTACAATGTACGAAAAGAGTCTAAGCTGAAACATCAGTTGATGCTGTTTTACGTCACTTTTGATTCAGAACATTTACAATATAGAACTTGTCTGTTTTTTTCCTGTACGAATTACAGCATTTTGTGCAGATTTAAATATCCTTTTGGCTTCACAAAAATGACAGCCTTCATGAAATATTTTGGCACTCCTCTGTAAAAATGTGTACCAATTATTCTAGTCTGTTTGTATAAAAAGGAGTGATTCGTGGTCAGGTATTCCTAGTTATATGCTTTCGTTTATTTCGGTTTTATTTGAATATATTGGAATGCAGGTGAAGCAAATTGTGAGAATAATGGTTTCATGCCTATTTTAGTAGATTTGTGCACGCATCTTCAGTAATGTGTATCAATCATTTTTATTTATTCATGCGGTTGTAACTGATCATCATACATATTAGCATTCATCTACAGTAATATGTATGGAGTGTTTTGATTTATTACAGTGGTTGATCAAATATATTTGTATGTAGATATAATAAACTTTGTTAAATGTTGGAATTCAGGATGAACTACTTTAGCTTAATATAACATATTATAACATATTTGCCTGTGATACTGGACATTTAGCTCCGTTGATACTGTGGAATGACACTGTTCCATATCATGATATGGACTTCCGCCCTCACGCGCGGGTCTGATATCGGTTATCCGCCCTTAGGCTAATATCGCGCACATGAGTTGTTTCCCATCGAGTAACTCGTCATTCTCTCCACAGTCCGACCTAGCGCATTTTTTTGGTTTTCACCTGGATCTTGCTACGTAATAAATTGTTTGAAGCATGCATAGTCATTCGACAATCGATCCTGAATTTGAATCTTCTCGTGCTGATCGGGGTTCCCTGGCCGATACCAGGGTTGATATGGAAATAGGTATACAATAATCTCTATTTAGCATGTATTATTCATGCTGTGTACATACAGCGTTGCGTGTGCTTCCCTCGTTTGATCAATACACTTGATATGTAGAAAGTTGTGTATAGAGTGTAGCGATTACATATCAAATATATTAGCATGCATCTCTAGTAATTTGCATCCAGTGCTGTGATTTATTCTAGGGTTTGATCAAATATATTAACATGCATCTCTAGTAATATGTATATAATGCTGTGATTTATTGTAAGGTTTGATCAAATATATTAGCATACATCTCTAGTATATGTATCTAGTGCCGTGGTTTATTCTGGGGTTTGATCAAATATATTAGCATGCATCTCTAGTAATATGTATCTAGTGCTGTGGTTTATTCTAGGGTTTGATCAGATATATTAGCATGCATCTCTAATAATATGTATATAATGCTGTGATTTATTCTCGGTTTTGATCAAATATATTAGCATGCATCTCTAGTAATATGTATCTAGTGCTGTGATTTATTCTGATGTTTGATCAAATATATTAGCATGCATCTCTAGTATTATGTATATAATGCTGTGATTTATTCTAGGGTTTGATCTAATACATTAGCATGCGCATCGGGTAAGTTGGATATAAAGCATTGTGAATCATTATATATACTTCTCTTGCCAATGATGTGATTGTTTGTGCCCAATATCAGAATACATCTGTAGTAATGCGTACCAACTTCAGTGATATATTCTATTCGTCCTGCATGAAATCCCTGGCAAAAGCTATTACTTTATATCAGATTATTAGTTTGTAATTTATCATGCACTTTTTGTGAAGAACTAACATAAATAAGGCATTTAAGTAATCGTATCTCTCTACTAAGCTGTGCGTGGAAAATTATATGATAATTGTGTTCAAAAATATTTGTAATCAATTTAATTCAAATAGTTTAATAGACAAATATGAAGTTAGGTTTCTTCACGTTTACCCCATTACATCATACCTTATTTCGGAATGTGGACCATCGTCTTTGAAATATCCGTAACACTATTACTGGGGTTAAAAAACACTCGGTTTTAGGTCCCCTGTTGTCCCTTATATATATATGTATATCAATAACATATTTGGTAAAATTATCATTATCACATTTTTTTGCGCTGAGGACAATGTCTCCGCATCATTCGTTCCTAAATATTTTTGAAATTCAATTAACCTTGAATCATTAATCATTAATCATTAATCACTAGTATTCATTAATAAAATTAGAATGATACACATACTCAGATTGAAGCTGGGCGTTAAGTTCTATCATTTTTATCTGAAGTTTGTTATATCAATCGTGAATATGTTTCAGTGGTGTCGGATGTTGTACCCTTATAGGATGAGAAAATAAAAACAATCTAGAAAAGACTAGTTATCATCAAGCGAATTGTCACTGGCCTACCGATGTTCGCTAGAGAAGTGTATATGTTTTGATAAAGATTAAGAAACAATTAATGTCAGAATGGAAGACATGATAGTGAAACTAATGTATTAAATATACAACCGCGAAGTTCCCGAATATAATTGAAATTTGGATGTTCTCTGAGCTGGGCAGGTCATGCCTTATAACCGTAAAAATAATTTCCACTGTGTAAATTGGAGCGATATGCAATAGGTGGGAAAAATTGACGTCTGGTGACAAAAAAAATCTCTCGGCACCTCACATTCATTGCAGGTGTTCATGTGAAAACCATGGAGATTATTAAGTATCCACATGGCCCCTATCACCGGCTTCAGCGGAATTAGATACGCTAGATCGGGAGCTGTGATGATAGACCAGCTCAAACAACTCATTTGATGTTAATGGATGAGCATCGTGGACGTCTGATGGAGAAAAAGGCCCCAACATGAGGTAAACCCTGTAAATGCAGGTCCCAGAACTATAATACTTAATAAGTTTTAGAAATATCTTATCCCTTCAACCATGTAGATGTGGAACAACACAGAATTTGCAACAAGGAATGGAGCTAGTGTTCGACAAGGAAGATCTGAAATATTAATAGTATAGATCAAATGACACATAACTGCAGCCAAGTAAACTCCGGCTTGTCTCGACTTGACAGGATTAATAGTATTGGCTTTGACAGTGGAGATTCCTGAGACGATGCCAAACATTATTCCATTCATTGCGTTAATTTGAGATTTAAGTTCAAGATCAGAGCAAATCCATTTTCGTGTGAGTATATCCTGTCTGGAATCATCATAATACCAATGTCAGAATTGTTCAAGCAGACAATAATACAAAGATATAATCTGACTTACTAATCAAGGGGAACTAAAACTCTCCATATGCTCGGCATATAAAGAATGGTATAATATGCCACTCACACTTCTTATTTCCGCTTACCAGATACCTTATTGAGGGTAACATGTAAATTACTGTATACCATGTCCGAGCTAAGGGAATTGTATACTATGTTATTTTATACGTGAAATATCAAGCAGTCGCAATTGTAGTTCGAAGGCCTCAAACAAATTCACGACTATTCACTAATAGAAACTTGTTAAATCATCCGAAATGCTTTTTTAACGGAACAACATCGAACCGCGGGTGTGATTTTCCAAGGCGATTGTAAATGAGAAACCGATACTGTCCATACCATTAACTCATCACCGAGAAAATTGGAATGATACAAAAATGCAAAATGAAACTGGCCAGAAATCCCTATCATATTTATCGGAAGTTTGTGAGACCAATCACTGAGTTTGTCTCAGTGGTGTCGGAGGGTTGTACTATTATGGAGTGTGAAAAAAATGTAGAAAAGCCCAGTTATCCACCGAGCAAGTTGTCACGGGACTATCAATGTTGGCTTGAAGAGAGTATATATTTCATCAAAGGTTAGGAAACATTTAAAGTCAGAAGGGATGTCATGAAAATGAAAATAATTACAACAGTTCCCGAATATATTTGTGATTTGAGTATTCCATTAGTTGAACCTTATAACCTCAAATACTGTATCCCTGCAACCATGGAGCCGTGGAACAAAACTGAATTTGTAACAATTAATAGAGCTGGTGTTCGAGAAGTGAGCCCTGAAATATTAATAGAATAGTACAAATAAGACATAGGTGCAGCCAAGTAATCTCCGGTTTGTATCGACTAGACATGATTGATATTACTGGCTGACGATGCTGAACATTATTCCATTCATTTCCTTAAGTACCAAGAAATTAGAGATTAAGAACACAGCAAATCCATTTTAATTTCCGGATATCCTCTCTGGAAACATTCTCAGACTCATGATAATCCGATTTTCAGAATTGTTCAACCAGAAATTAGGACAAAGATATAATCTGACTCAAAAATCACGAGATACTAAAACTATCCAGATGCTCGGCATGATAGGGTATACCTCCCCACTTCTCATTGCCTATCACCAGATACCTTACTCGGTGTAATATGGAAATTACTGTATACAGTGTCCAAGTTAAGGGAATTATATACTATGATATAATTATAAGCCTACGTTGGTCTAAGCGGTTTCGCTGGTGACCGCAAGCCGAGCATCACTGAACCGGTGTAGAGGTTAAGAATACCCGGTGGCTAAGAGTTTCCGGCCTCTATCTTCTAACCCGGCTAGGACACATTTCTCCACATTGGGGAGAAGTATCCTTCCTTATTGTCCGCCGCCACATTAGTGGGTGGGGGGAATTAGAAACACCGGACGTCCATAGTTCCGTTTTTTCGTAGTTCTGTAATTCCGTAACACATTTTCTCTCCGATTAACAACTCAGGAACCGTTGATCCGATCGACTTCAAACTTGAAGCGAAGTGTCTTGACATCGGTAAGAGGACGTTTGGGATTGCTTTTCAATTACCTGCGTAATACAAGATCGCCGCAATAAGCCGTCTTGGATTTCAGCAGTTGTTGCTTTACACATTTCTCGTCCGACCAATAACTTGAGAACTGTCTAGCCGATTGACTTCAGACTTGGATAGTTTCTTAACATCGGTGAGTAGACGGTTGGGATTGCTATTCAGTTACCTGTGTAATCCAGGATAACCACCATTAGCCATATTGGATTTCAGCAGTTGTATCTTTGCATATTTATTGTCCCACCAATAACTCGAGAACTATTCAACCGATCGATTTCAAACTTGGAGACTGTCTTGACATTGGTGAGAGGGCGGTTGGAATTACTTTTCAGTTATCTGTGTAATCCAGATGGCCCTCATCAACCATCTTGGATTGTCAGCATTTGGATCTTCAAACATTCCTTGTCCAACCAGTATCTCGGCAATGTGTGGACCAATTGACTCCAAATTAGGAGAGTGCCTTGAAATCGGTGAGAGAACAGTTGGGATTTCTTTTCATTTACCTGTGTAATCCAATATGACAGCCATCAGCCATCTTACATTGTCAGATCTTCACACGTTTTTTGTCTTCAAAGTTGGAGAGTGTCTTGATATCAGTGAGAGAATGGTTGGCATGCTTTTCAGCTGTCTGTGTACTTCAAGATGACCGCCAGCCATCTTGGATTTCAGTAGTTTCATCTTCTCCGGGCATTAACTCGAGAACGTTTGAACCAATCGACTTCAAATTGGAGAGCGGCTTGACGTCGGTGAGAGGACTGTTGGGATTGCATTTCAATTACCTGCATAATCCAAGACAACCACTGTTGGCCATCTTGGATTTTAAGTGCTTGGATCTTGCTTGGGCAATAAATAGAGAATAATTGAACTGATCAACTTCAAACTTGGAGAGTGTCTTGACATCGGCAAGAGGACAGGCCGGATTGCTTTTTCTGTTACCTGTGTGATCCAAGATGGCCGTCATCAGACATATTGCATTGTCAGCAGTTGAATCGTTACACATTTCTTGTCTCAAGAATTCAAGATCTATCGAACTGATCAACTCTAAACTTGGAGAGTCAACTGACATCATTCAGTGAGAGGACACCTGAGATTGCTTTTGAGGTACCTGCGTAATCCAAGATGGCCACGGTTAGCTATCTTGAATTCCAAGCGCTTGGATCTATTTCAGGCAATCGACCTCAAACTTGGAGAGTGGTTTGACATCGGCGAGAGTACGGTTAGGAATGCCTTTCAGTTACCTGTGTGATCCAAAATGGCCACGATCAGCCATCTTGCGTTGTCAGCAGTTGATTCTTTAAACATTCCTTGCATGACCAATGACTCGAGAATGGTGGGGCTGATTGACTTCGCACATGGAGATTGCTTTTCAGTTACCTCATTAGTACGATACATTGTGATAATAACTGTAGTACGGGGTCCTTAGTACGATACGTTGTGATAATAACTGTAGTACGGGGTCCTTAGTACGATACATTGTGATAATAACTGTAGTACGGAGTCCTCAGTACGACACATTGTTATAATAACTGTAGTATAGGGTCCTTAGTACGATACGTTGTGATAATAACTGTAGTCCGGGGTCCTTTGTACGATACATTGTGATAATAACTGTAGTACGGGGTCCTTAGTACGATACATTGTAATAATAACTGTGGTACGGAGTCCTCAGTACGATACATTGTGATAATAACTGTGGTACAGGGTCCTTAGTACGATACATTGTGATAATAACTGTAGTACAGGGTCCTTAGTGCGATACATTGTGATGATAACTGTAGTACAGGGTCCTTAGTACGATACATTGTGATAATAATTGTAGTACGGGTCCTTAGTACGATATATTGTGACAATAACTGTAGTACGGGGTCCTTAATACGATGGTAGCTAAGAACCATAAGTGTGATGATACAATAGGCGAACATAATAATAATTGCAGACGTTTAACATTATTGCGGTGATGATATTATGACAAAATAGTGCAATGTATTGCTGCGATGACACAACAAACATGAAAGTATGAGGACAGTATGGCGCTGTGGTACGACGATAGTACGATGAGAAGTACTGTGGTATTACTTCATTAGGATGGTGCGCTGACAATATAGTATGCTAATATGACACCGATGCCAATAGCGTTATGGAATGGTACGGCGAAACGAATGCAATGTCATCATCAACTACGTCTACTTACTCCCAAACTTCGTTTACCCTGAAAGATTTATTCAACAATCACAAAACTTTTGTCAGCGAAAGAGGTATTTTTCTTCCAACCAATCTTATCGACATACCAAAAGTATACTGGACTCCCAAAATGCATAAATCACCATACAAAGCTAGATTCATAGGTTCTAGAAGCTGCATCACCAAGCTTCTTTCAACCGTATTGACGAGGGCCCTTCAGGAGGTAAAAGCATTTTGAGAAAGGTATTGCGCCACTACTTCTAAAAACTCTGGCGTTTAATGTATGTGGATATTAAAAAACTGAAAATGTCTTACGGGAAAACTTGAAGGCACATACCGCACAGACATGTATCCACATGGGATTTCTCGACTCTCTATACTACAATCCCTCATCAGGACCTTATTCACCCACTAAGTTCATTAATAGTGTATGTGTTCAAGAAAACTGATCGTAGATATATTAATGTCGGAAGCCATAAAGCGTTCTTCAGCTCTACTACATACAAGAGATATCATTAATGGGATGTTTCTTTGTTTATAGAGTTGCTTGCATTTCTCATTAAAAATATTTATATGAAATTTTGCAACACAATATATCAGCCGCATACAGGTATCCCAATGAGTACTAATTGTGCACCGCTGTTGGCTGACCTGTATCTGTTCTCTTATGAATATGACTATATGCAGGCGCTTTCAAAAACCGAACCATTCAAAGCTCATTCCTTCTCATTCACCAAACGCTATATAGAGGGTCTTCTCGCTGTGGATAATCGCTATATAAATGACGCAGTGAAGGATATATATCCACCTTCACTGGATTTGGAGAAAACCACAGATAGCCCTACAGGCACATCATATTTAGATCTATATCTCTACAAAAAATGAAGCGGGCATTCTCTCTCGTCGACTTTATGACAAAAGAAATGATTACAATTTCGACATCGTAAACTATCCCTTTCAGGAAAGTAATATTCCAGTGAGACATGCATATGGCGTATACATATCTCGCCTAGTAGCATTTGCTAGATCCTGTGTTAGATGTGACGATTTTAATCAACGTCACAAAACATTGTTGCAGAAACTTATACAACTAGACTATTCCATCAAGCGACTCCACTCAAAGTTTCTCAAATTTGGCGATAAATATCGCATGCTGATAGCAAAATACGAACGTAGCGTGCAAGATCTATGGCGTTACGTTTCGTAACTTGTGTCTAATTCCGCTTAACCCGGGGCTAGGGGACGTATGGACCCATGTACTTTAAGATCCTCATGGTGCTCATATGAACAGTCACAATCAAAGCGTGACTGAGATATATCATTCTCTAGATGACGATTTAACAAGGATTATTATGGATTAAGGATACTGATCAGCGATACGGATTTTATATTTTTGGAACATCATGATGTCTTGTCGGCATCATTGAAAAATGTTGACCGCTTCTCTCTTGCAGGAAACTAGCCTATGTTTTTGTATACTATGATTGTCTTTGTGAATTTCGTGCTAATACTGTTATATGGATATGGAATATATCTTTGGATTATGGACGCGGATATTTTCTAATGGACGACGGCTGAATCATGAATGACGGATTGGACGCTTGTATGCAATGGTACGATACTGGTACGATAAAACAATAGTTTGATGTAATGATGCGTCGGTGGTACAATGCCATGGGAATGGATGCGATGGATGCATACGATAAGTCTATAAGGCAATGTAACGGTACGAAATTGGTAGGATGACATAAAAGTAAAAATAACAACATAAATTGTACAGTTATGGTACATGCACCACCGCACAAATGTAACGATATTGTGATGTAAAGCATTCAAACGATGCTGATGTGGGATTAAACGATGTTATTTAATAACATGTGATCGTGTGTGGATTTCACCGTTGCGTTGGCTCGTACAGTCTACTGCCATCCTCAGGCTTTTAGTATGCAGTAGTTGAGAACGAGAAGAAGTGAGACACCATTTCCAGTTTGGCACACTTGTCACCACACACATGAAGGTATGAATATTTATAATTGATATGTGACTGTGAAATGAACTACTACTTAACGTTTCCCAAGCACAACACTTAATTAGTCATTTGACTAAACTTTGCCAGCTCTCATACGCGACAAAAACTAGCAAGAGGTTAAGATGGGACGCCGGGAGGCTCGAGCCGTCGAGCTTTGAGAAATGGTGCACACAAAACTGACAACTAACATGAACTTTCAACACATTTGTTTATTGAAAAGAACAATGTATTGGCCTCAACTGGCCGATAAGAAAAGCGACAGAGAATCACAACACGAAGGTATATCACAACATATGGCAGATATGGGAGAGAAGTGACCCACCCGTCTGGGAGATGTTCCACTTCTGTTGCAATTCTCACCAGGGGTGTAATTTGCAAAGATGGCCCTATTTTTTCTTAGGCAGTGGGCGCAGCCGTAACTTGACAATCTGTGTATATAACTGACACCACAGGGCACGTGATCCAGTTTAACATGTATCTGAACGCTTGATATTTCTTCTCGGAGACGAGTCTTTGTGACTTTGAAATGTTAATGAGCTGGCACCCTGAACCAGGGGAAAAATGAAAAACCACGTATATATGGTCTATAAATCTGACCTCCCACAATACTGACAGGAATAAAATGGGCAGCACGTTCGCATAAACTTGATTGATAGGTAGATGATGGACATACTGCAAGTGTCCCACTTCACCCTACTCCTAAATCTCTCCGCTCTCCTATACCATTCATCGTACTCTATACGGATAATACACAAAGGTACCGCAGCTAGTACCCGTTTGGACCCTACACTTGTGGTTTCCGAGTCTGAAAAGCAATAGCAACCAAACGTCATGATATGACTGCATATAATAGTGTTGAAAGCGACGTTAAATCATATTCACTTACTCAATCAAAGAAGAAAAAAAGTTAGAAAGCCCTACGTGTAAGTTGGAATAATACCTACACAATAATACTGGCTGGTTGACAGACAGGCTCATTGCAGAAAGTCAACAAGATTATTTGTTATTTTTCTTATACCTTCTACACATCAGGAGACAACATACCAAGAGTTCAAGAATAAAGTATTTGGTACATATGTGCCTAATTCCCTGTGGCAGGCTCTTCCTGAGGTTTGAGAAATAGGGATGGAGGGAGTTAATGTTGTTGTCTGGAATGACACAGGGACATTCATGCTGACTTTTAATATTTCGTATATTTTACCAAGTCAAACATCTGGAGTTGCCTATCACCATTAACGACTGTCTAGATAAACTGGACGGTGAAGAATCCATGGAGATTTTAGTCATCAGGAAAAACTTAGAAAATTCGCCTGCGCTCACCTCCAGTTGAAGGCTGTGGTAAGTTACTAGATGTTGTTAAAACAATAGGACAGGATAATTTTCTCGAATTAAGGAAATCAGGTCATTTTCAGCCCACCATTCAGGGAGGAATACTGCCAATCAGAATTCCTCTCGCTTTACGCTTATAAGCGAGAATCATGCACACACACGGATTTCACGTGTGTCTGAGTCGATCTAAAAATGGCGGAGGTGTTACTTAAGTGATTATCCCTCAATCTGTTATTTCCACATATGAGAATGTAATACACAGGCAGTCCACTCTACCAATGGCATTTTGTTGTGAGAACAGTTTAGCGGTTAAGTCTAATAGTTCGAGCTTCTTTCGAACAGTCCCACCATATGTCAATTGGCAGTTTGCCCTGTAGTTCAAGTTAATCCCTGGACAATACTGTCTGGCCTCGATCGCAGCAGGTGATGCACCGAAAACTGGCTGGTCGCATGAGCTCCGGTTCGTCAATTTGGGCACTTCGCTACATCTTAACCCAGAATGTATTTTTAATCGGCGATAACTGGTATATCTTCGATCTGAAGTTATCGCATTTAACGTAAATATAAGCTTATTAGTTCTTTCTTGGGAGAGTGGGAAAACCTGATCCACATTATCTCATTCACACCAATTATCAATATTTCAGAAAATCCGCTCCATGTTATAAACATAGGGAAGAGATCTTGAGAACGAAGCGAATGTCGTGCGATGTTCCACGTGCTGTGCAAATGCCGCCGACACCGGGACAAAACAGCATTGTCGAAGGATTAGCGTAGAAAAAAAATGTTGCTGCTGTCGAAAGTGCAATTTAGTGGTACGTACATGCGCGTGTAGTCAATTTCCTTTTCCCGCAACCAGTGAGCTGATTGGCTGAGAGCTACTGGTATAATCTGATCTATCTCATTCATATTCATTGAATATCATACCTGGTCATAAGGCTAACAGCACGAGTTCGACCTGCATAGCTAAGTGAAGGAAACGTGTGTGAGGACGATGCTACCATTGCACTCGTACCAAATAGCTATTCAATCGCCATCAGACAGTCAAAGTTTCTGCTATATCGCATCTTAGCAAATTATTTATTTCGTATCATTATATCTGAATAAGGCGTGGAGTTATCGATCTGTTCTCCAGTCTCGCTGCCAATAATAATACGACGCGAAGATACGGCAGAAAGCCCCCACCATAGATTGTAGTGCGTCGAATTTCAGTTTCAGGAGAAACAACTCATTAACATACAGCAAAGTCGATATTGTCTGCGGTGTGTTTAACTATCTTGCATATAACCTCATCGTCGCTCAGATGGTTCGTCCATGGTGGCGTGTACAATGTAAACGAATGAATTCCGAGAAGTCAAACTTCGAAAAAAATCGTAGAATGAGTTATAGGCTTGCTGTCAAAGCAGTGGACAGGTAGACGCTGACATTTCGAATTCACGGCAATTATGTTATTCACTCTCGTTAAAGGCGCAATTTGAATCAGGAGCAAGATACAGTAGGATATCAACAACCAACGCTAAACTATAATCAACAACAGTGTAGGTGGACCAAAGTGATTACACGTATCGCGTGCCGAACAGTTATGACTTTTGTACAGATTTAGAAATTTGAAAACAGAATGGTAGACGCCACCTGTCCTTCGTATGGGGAAGAAGGGGAAGGAATCAGCCTACACAAACCAGTTGACACGAAAGTAATGTTCGTCACGATAATCTTGCACTTTTCGAATCTCATATCATTGACAAGTGCAGAAGAGGTCAAATGTCATACAGATGCCCCGACCGGATTCAATGGGATTCCTTGGTGTGGGGAGAAATGTGCTATTCATTTCATATCAAATCTTACATGACTTGGTCTAACGCTGTTGACATTTGCCAGGAGAATGGCGGTGAACTGGTCAAAATTGATAACAATGATCTTAACCAATTCTTTGACATGGGCAATAAGAGAGAATTCTGGATTGCTGCTAAACAAATCGGCGAAAAATGGTTTTGGTCCAATGGCAGCCCAGTCATATTTACCGATTGGTATCCGCTAAAGTCCATTAGTCAATTGCTTGCACAGAGTAGTGAACCGACTGAATTGTGTGCGTTATGGCTAAATTTGGATGGGAATGGTTTCTGGCATCAACGGGGTTGTACCAGAAAGAATCCCTATGCCTGTGAATACCCTGCTGTGCAATACTACCAAATTTCGACCGGCGTGACCGAAATGGCATCTACTGCCGTACCAGCTACAAAGTATAGCAATGTTACGAACAGCACCTCAAACGTCTCAAGTTTCGATCAAGGCAAATTCAATGATAACCAGGAAGTTCGACAAAGAAGCAAGCGCAGAGACGGCCTATTTAATCGAGTCATGGGTCCCACCGGCGCTGGGAATATTTGGCTAATATCTGAACCAATCGATACAATAAATGCTCGGTCCTCCTTGGAATGCGCCGCGAACTGCCTCGAACAAACCCAGTTCGTATGTAACATGTTCAACATTAAGAAAAAGAGAGTTTGCAGGTTATATAACTTAACTGATCCCGTGACAGAAAAGATGACAGACCGTCTGGGCTGGGATCTATGGAGCTTTGTGTAAAAATGGGAATATTGAACATCTTCGCGGACACGTATACACAATTAAACTTTCTAAAGTGCATATATAGTGAGGGGGTGAGTGAATAGGGTTTAAGGTCGCTTTCAACATTTTACTCAGATATATTCCGACGGGAAAGGGAAGGGAGGGGAGGGGAAAGGGCGGGGGCGAACAGATCTAATGCTGCTATTTCATAGTGCTCTCCCACTGAAATATCATGCCGTAGGCAGACATGACACCCCACTCAGTCACATTTTTACTGACACCGAGAGAACCAGTCCTTGTTCTATCCTCTTATTGCTGAGCGTGATCGAAGTAGCAACAAGTTCCATTTTCAAGTCTTTGGTATGACCCGGCCTGGAACTGAACTCAGTATCTACCGCTTGCGAGATCGACGCTCTAACCATCAGGCCACCGCAGTGCGGTAAGTGCATATGTAAAATGTAGTGGTTTATATTTGAGAACTCGAGACAGACAATAGCCGTTTTACTTTCTAAGCTCATGTAAGCGTCCAGCATAATCGAGAATTGATAGAGTACATGTAGTTAGTTACGTTTACATCTATGTAGGTGTAACATCATTAGCTGTTACGTTTGTGACGCTAAAAATGCATTTCTTTAACTGCAGCTGTCTATCTTACAAAGAATTTACCCAAGTTATATTTTAATTGTTCAGGGTCAAAATTGACGTAAGCAGCATCGACGGACGTTTGAAATTGGGCTTTCTACTATGGCTTGTTCGTATACATTGTACAGGTTAGGGCAATCCCGCTCTCTAAAATGGAGGTAAAAAAGGTCATTTTTGTTCAATAAATCAGTTCACATAATGAATTCAGCGAAATCCTCTTGAGGCGCACACAGACATATATTTATCCGCAACAAATGGTATAAAAAACAAATTGGCATCTATCTAATTTCCATAATAATAGGCCAAACATCTGTCGCGCTATTTAAAAAACATTGAATGCTTTTTCAAATGGCAAATTAATTTTAGTACATGGAACAGCATTTAAATTAATGCATCTGAAGTTTGAAGCATAAGCTTAGAAGTTATCAAAAGGACATGGAACAACAGATAAATTAATGCATCTGAAGTTTTGAAGCATTAGTTAAGAAGTTATCAACAGTTATTGAGCAAAAATTACCTTTGTATCTCCATTTTAAAGAGCGGGATCGTCCTAACCTTTTGTGAAATATAACACATTGAACCAAAATAATGTTGTACCGCAATGTCGGATAAGGTGACGTTGAAAACATTAGATTCGTTTTGGTTCAAGGCATATCATATATATGAAAACGCTCCTGCTAAAACATATAAGAAAGACCCCAATTTCAAACATCAATTGATGCCGTTTTACGTCACTTTTGACTGAGCATTTACAATACAGAACCTAAGTATTTTTTCTTGTACGAATCACAGCATTTTGCGCAGATTTAAATAACATTTGACTTCGAAAAGTAGCAGCTAACTGAGTTTCGTTTACGAAAACGCTACTACCCGTTTAGTGATCGGCTCGTTCAGTTTCAGCAGAAGGCTGAGGCTTTGTAGATGTCAATAAATGAATGACTGAGCTCGCTGTCATGTTACGCAAAATATCATATGCGATTGTGTAGTCGTGGCATCGTGATGAATAATGAACAGCTATTTCCGTAATATTCATCTGGGTATAGTGATTGATCAGGCGTATTTACTGTTTTGTCAAGCGTTTTAGGAAATATGCTGTTATGCTTCTCCGGTAATGTTTGTAAAGTTCCGTATGGTCGAAAACATCTGCGCGCATTACTAGTGCTCAGATATATCAACCTGTATTTCTAGTTTTTTTGCTGATTCACGTTCAAATATAATAGCATGCCTCATCTAATAAAGGAACTGGCGCGTTTGAATGAAATTTGGCTCTCACGAAGGTGCGGTTTTGGATGCCAAAATGAAATGTCACGTGCATGTAAGAAAGAGTTTTTTCAGTTAGCGTAAAGTGTCAATAGTTTTTGTTGCCCAAACACGGTTTTAGTTCTGGACTGGCTTCATATGTTTACAGAGAGAAAAGTGTACTGTTCCCACCTCAAACAGAGGTTTTTTTTCACCTAAAAAAAACTGTAAAACCCAGGACCTACAACATACTCAGAGCTTATAACAAGATAATGTAATTTTCACTAAGTGAAGAAAAAAAATATTTTTTGCGTGATATGTCATTTTGGCACTCCGAATCGCACATCGTGGGGGGCCAAAATCTCATTAGATCGCTCCAGGTCCAACATTTGTGGAATGTCCTATGATTTATGCGATTTTCCAAGTAATCCCTAAATCTTCACAGAGGGTTTACCTGGACATGTTTGCTGATTCGGATGAGTTCTCGAGTCGTTGTGTCTGTTACACAATCTCGTACATTTCATCCCCGGTGGTTTGAATTAGCATGTCGGTATCTGGAGCCGGCGGTTTTCGCCTGGACACCCGATTTTACCCTGGCCGGCAATGAAATTCAAACCAGTCAAAACTCAAACCTCGCTGCGGATTGGCCTGATGAGCAGCTTCAGTGCGCTTACTCATTGACTCGGTTCAGTGGAGACCCCATCAGCTATTTATATCCAGAACTGCTATCGGTAAACCAAGACAGGGAATCTATCGTAACCTATCGATTGGTGAACTGGCTCGCGAAGATGGCGATTTTCATGAAATATATTAGCACGCATCTATGAAAATGTGTATCAATTGGTGTGATATATTTTAGTGTGTTTATACAACTGTTGATTCATGATCAGGTATATGCTCAAAGTGTTTTGATTTATTTCTGTTTTAATCGAATATATTAGGATGCAGCTAAACAAATTTCTTGTAAAATGGTTTTGATTCGTTATCAGATATATTATATAGGATGTCTATTCATGTAAATGTGTGATATTTTCTATGATTTATTTCTCCGAGAAATCTCTAGTAGTAATGTGTATCAGTCGTTGTGATTCATTTCGGTGATTGTGATTCATGATCATATGTCTTAGCATTCATCCGTAGTAATGTGTACTGGGTATTTCGATTTATTTAATCAAATATATTAGCATGCAGATATAATAAATTGTTCGTTAATTGTTGGGATTCAGGATGAAATACATCAGCTTGATATTTTAGCATGTATTACTCATACTGTTTAAAAACAGCATTTTGGTTGCTTCCCTCGTTTGATCAAATTTACTTCATATCTAGAAAGTTGTGTATGCAGTGCAGCGATTACAGATGAAATATATTAGCATGCACCTTTAGTCATATGTTTCAAGTGCTGTGATTTATTCTAGGGTTTGATCAAATACATTAGCATGCACACCCGGTAAGTTGGATATAAAGCATTGTGAGTCATTGTCCAATATGTTAGCGTATTTCTCTCACTAATTATCTGATTTGTTTGTGACCGAATCCTGACATATCAGCATGTATCTCTAGTAATATGTATCAAGTCCTGTGATTTATTCCAGTGTTTGATCAAATACATTAGCACGCACACCCGGTAAGTTGGATATAAAGCATTGTGAATCATTGTCCAATATGTTAGCGTATTTCTCACACTAATTATCTGATTTTTTGTGACCGAATCCTGACATATCAGCATGCATCTGTAGTAATGTATATCAACTTCTGTGATATATTCTAGTGGTTCTGCATACAATGTGATTCATAAACAGGTATATTAGAATGCATCTCTAGTTATGTGTATACAATTTGACTATTTATTCTTGTGTTTGCTCAAATACAGTATCATGCATCTCAAGTACCGTGTGTGGTGAATTGTATTTTATGGCAAGCCGTTTTTGGTATTTACTCAGTTATTTTTGTATATCAAAATATCTATTTTTCATTTAAAAAAATCTTGTTTCGATATATATTATTTTTCATATCATAAATAAAAGCTTATTTCTGATAAAAAAACTCTTTTTGATATAAAAAGAGAATTTTTGATATCAAAAATAAGCTTATTTTTGACATAAAAAAAGAGGAATGTTGATATAAAAAATAAACTAATAAATACAAAAATAAATAAAATAAACGAATAAATACCAAAACGACTTACCATAGTATTTTCGAGTTTGATAATATATATCAGCATGTATCACAAGTCACGTGTATAAAGTGGATGTTTCAAGAGCAAATCTATTAGCATGTTAGGAATTATTCCAATGTTTAATATGTATTCGCGATCATCTGTTGTGTATACATCGTTTTAATATATTCTAGGATTTGTCTATCAAAGCGTGTGGTGCAAGTAAACACTGGCTTTATTCAATGTGTCATTCAAAAATAAAGCCTCTGTATACTATAAACGTGGCTCTGTAATGTTCACCGCTGAAAGTGACCCAAATGGATACCAACGTATTATTTATAAGTGTTCGCAAGACGTGGAAATTTCACAAATTACAACTGACTCACAATTAAAGCCAACGGAGTAATTGGTAAATGGTAATTCACAAGCAGAAACAGTTGTGGAGATTTAAATCGTAGATTTAAACTTTAACTACATGTACATTTTCCAGAACATTATGCAACTCAATTCTCTATCTGGTTGTCCCCCTTGTTCACTACATGTACCTGCATGTAGATTTGTGAGATCAACTTTCCATGGAAGTAGAATGGAAAGTAAACATTTCTGATTACAGGGAAATTATTATGTAAATGATTTGACCACCACTAGATTTTAGAAACTTACCACAAGAAGGCCCATAATACATAACGTTGGAATTAAACCACAATACAGATGGACAAAAAAGTGGACGGGCACACAGATAGAAGAGAACCTGGCCAACGAAACACACAAAAAGCACATATACAAATTACATTCTATATTGGACCGAACTTTCGTCGACCAGTCTTCAGTAGTTCTCAATATTATGAGAGTCCGGAGAAAACAAAACGGGCAGACGGACGGATAGACGGACGGGGTGACAAGAATACCCTTAGCCTAATCGGGCTGAGGGGTAAAAAAAAAACAGTTTATCCCTTCACCCATGTAGCACTGAATTTGCGAATAGGTATAGATAGAGCTATTGTTCGACAACTGAGATCTGAAATATTAATAGTGTAGTATAAGATATACATGTAGTGTATTGTGCTATCGCTCCCGTTCTATGAATTTTTTATCAGAGACTGATTTTTGCATGCACGCTTTAAAGTTGTCTCCTTTGTATACAGGGTATGAACATGTAGATGTATATTGGATACCACAGGCGCCATGTTGTGTATTGGATACCACAGGCGCCATGTTGTGTATTGGATACCACAGGCGCCATGTTGTGTATTGGATACCACAGGCGCCATGTTGTGTATTGGATACCACAGGCGCCATGTTGTGTATTGGATACCACAGGCGCCATGTTGTGTATTGGATATCACAGGCGCCATGTTGTGTATTGGATACCACAGGCGCCATGTTGTGTATTGGATACCACAGGCGCCATGTTGTGTATTGGATACCACAGGCGCCATGTTGTGTATTGGATACCACAGGCGCCATGTTGTGTATTGGATACCACAGGCGCCATGTTGTGTATTGGATACCACAGGCGCCATGTTGTGTATTGGATACCACAGGCGCCATGTTGTGTATTGGATATCACAGGCGCCATGTTGTGTATTGGATACCACAGGCGCCATGTTGTGTATTGGATACCACAGGCGCCATGTTGTGTATTGGATACCACAGGCGCCATGTTATGTTCTGAATTTCACACAGAAATGAAAAAAATCCGGTCACCAAAAGCTCGATAATCGGATCGCACTGTCTACAGACTGACATAGACACTGTAAAGTACATTTAGGTGTCCGTTTAGTACTTATATTAAGTGGGTATTATCCCTATTGGTTTATCCTACATACCCAGTGATGACGTAGCGGAATTTCCCAGCACAGGATACGACCAGTTCAGGACTTGGTGACGTGTGGATCTTTCCATGGTATTTTCATTGATCTGTTCAGGCTCGCCCGCTATCACGCACACACAGTGATGACGTAAAGACTTTTCTAGTACAAGCTTGGAACTGTTCAGAAACGACGGACGGACATCACGCACAGATCCACGATATTGCATGTTTACATTCTGAGAAAGGATCATATCACCGTAATGGCTACCGTGTTATAGTAATAAATTGTGTATACCGTGTAGCCATGCAATAATAAAGACTGTATGTATACCATATAGCTTCCAACGCGTTCATCGCCTTATACATGTAACACTTTAATGACGTATCGGAATTTCCCAAAACATGTTGAGACTTCTATCATGAATTGATAACGTCACGGGAAATTGCCCCAACATGTCCAGACTTGCGCAAGGGAATATGAAAAAATGTCAAATTAAATTTGACCGTCGAATATCATTAAATCACATGACTGAGAGTAACCTTCGACACCGCGAACTTCAGTTTCCTTTGTCGGGTTGTGCTTATGCAGAAGATCAAAGGCCACTTCAAGTCACGGGATTTAATGATATGCAAAGGTCAAAGTTCAATTGGACCTCTTCTCCACATTTCGCACTGCTATCATCCATCATGAAATATTTCTTTCAAGATGTGAATCTTGCGTACCAAGAATATATCAACCTGGTGGTTATTGGACAGTAGTAGTATAACCGCAAGTTCTGTCGCAAAAGGGTTGGTCCCAAATGTGGGTCCTGTGTTGTTGCCATGGTGACGTGCCCATGACGCCACAAGGAAGCGTTGCCATGGTGACGTCACAAGGAAAAGTTGGTATGATGACGTGACGTCACGGATGACGTCATATTCGATCATGTGACATCCTGGTCACAGGGGGATGTATTCCTCCGCCGTGATACGGTCGGCGGTGATGCCTCCACGCACAAAAAGTAGTCTCTTGTCAACTCAGTGATTTTAACCAATGAAATCATTAGAATTTTTAACCAACGAAATAGCCGAGGATAGTTTTAGTAGCCAATCAAAATTCACTCACGGATGACGTCACCTCCGGTCATGTCCGGGCATTTCCGGCAATCTCCGGTGGCGTTATTTTTGAGGTCAAACTGAGGGATTCTGGCGTAACATGGACGTTGGAAGGTGGACTCGAAGTGACCAATCAGCGTGCTGTATTTTAACCAATGAAACCGTTAGAATTTTAACCAATCGAATAGCCGAGGATAGTTCAAAGATACAAATTACAAAGCCAGAGAGAAGCCAGCTAGTCGAATTGATTGAAGATTATGTTGATGTGTTCTCGCAGGGGCCGTATGATTTGGGGAGAGCAACGATTGATTAGCCCATCATAGAAACCGATCAATCACGAGGAATCAAGCAACCAACAAGGCGTGTTCCACCGCACAAGAGAGAGGGTCTGGACAAAATCACTGATGAAATTTGGTACACAAACTCATCAAACCATCAAATAGCGTAGCCCGATAGTCTTGGCCCAGAAACATGATGGCAGTCTATGATTCAGTCTAGACTATCGAAGATTAAATCAAAAGTGCGTAAAAGACATGCAACCAATTTCTCGAGTGGATGACAGACTTGAAGCTCTTAGTGACTCGGCCTGAGGGCAGCGGATCGTGGCAAGACCGCATTTTTAACTCACCGGGGGCAGTTTAAATGGTTTGTTATGCCATTTTGGTCTGACAAATGCGCCAGGAACATCTTTGCGTTTGATGAACATGACCTAGACGACATAAATCGGCGTTATTATTTAGTATATCTCAACGACGTTGTGATATTCTCGTCGGATTTTGCTCAACATTTGAATCAGTTGAGATCTGTTTTCTACGGAAGCGTATTAGTGCCAGTGTGAAAACAAAATTTCGAGATTTATCTCCTAATTAGGACATAACATCTCCTAGCTAGGAATTATTATCTCCTAATTAGGATTTATTATCTCCTAATTAGGAGAAAACTATCTGCCAATTAGGACTTATTATCGCCTAATTAGGAGAAAATTATCTCCTAATTAGGATTTATTATCTCCTAATTAGGAGTTATTATCTCCTAATTAGGACTTATTATCTCACTATTAGGAGAAAATTATCTTCTAATTACGACATATTATCTCCTAATTAGGAGAAAATTATCTCCTAATTACGTCATATTATCTCCTAATTAGGAGAAGATAAATCTCGGACTGCAAATTTCCGAAGATGATACTTATCTCGACAAAACCGATATACATACATGTATTTACGGAAGTCGGATATGGCCATTCCGCAACCTCGTTCGCTCGCCTGCATTACCTTAGTGCAAGGTTGTGAGAGAGATAAGTGACAGAGCGAGGTTACGAGAGTGTGAGATGTTGAAGGAACAAATCGAGGGAACGAGAGAACGAAACTAATTTAACCTCGCAAAATAATGATAAAATGGGAAAAAAATAGTGTACAAGTTGGCAAATTTGCAATTTGTGAGCGAGTTAGATTGCGAAGAAGAGAGGCGGCGAATTTGTCAGACTGCAAGTTTGTGATGTGGCGAGTTGGCGAAACCGCGAGACTGCGAGAGAGCGAGACAGTGAGATTGCAAGATTAGTCTCTACCTCTCGCATCGCTCCCTCGCTCTATTGCATCGCTGTGTCGGAACTCGCAGTCTCGCTCTGTCATTTCACTCTTCCGCAATTTCGCAACTACGCCCTATGGAATTAAAGGCGATGGAGTTTTCGAAACGGACTTATCCTTCTTCCATAGATATTCGCCAATTTCCGATCCGGTCGTTATGCACACAGCTATAATAAGTCCTAATTAGGAGATAATTTTCACCTAATTACGCGACATTTTTCTCATAATTAGGAGATAATAAGTCATAATTAGGAGATAATAAGTCCTAATTAGGAGATAATTTTCTCCTAGGTAGAGCTACTAAGTCCTAATTAGGAGATAAATCCAAATTAGGATATAATAAGTCCTAATTAGAAGATAATTTTCACCTAATTAGAAGATATTTTGTTCCTAATTAGGAGAAAATAAGTCCTAATTGAGAGATAATAAGTCCTAATTACGAGATAATTTTCTCCTAATTAGGATATAATAAGTCCTATTTAGGAGATAATTTTCTCTTAATTAGGAGATAATAAGTCCTAGTTAGGAGAAAATAAGTCCTAATTAGGAGATATTATGTCCTAATTAGGAGATAAATCTCGGAATTTTTGTTCCACACTGACACTAATACGCTTCCGTAGGAATTGAACTTGATCTTGTGAAAGTCGCCCAGGTTCGTTTATTGGCCACTCCGACCACTGTTGGCAAAGTAAGGAACTTTTAAGTACTCGGTACATATTAAAAACGGTTTGTGTCAAACTTCGCCAAAATAGCTAAACCGCTCCACCGGTTAACATAGAAAAAAGTTGAATTCGCGTTGAATGTAAGTCTAAAGTGGGCGTTTGGGGATCTGAAATATTGTATGCGCCAAATTTCTGCAAAATAGCTGCTCTACAGGTTAACACGGTGGACAGTAAGTCAAACGTCGGCGTTTGCGGATGTGAAAGATTGTCTGACTGAACACGCCCATTCTGGCTTACCAGGAGTTTTGAGACAATGCGGGAATCTTTGTTCTGGACACTGACGCGAGTGATATAGCTAGATGCAGTTTTGTCACAGCGACAACCTGACGGATCAGAGCGTGTCATCGCGTATGGAAGTGGAACCTTACATTCTGGAGAGTTAAACTACTGTGCTACCCGAAGAGAAATGCTGGCTCTGGTTTCATAAATTGAGCATTTTTTTGGTAGTACTTGTAAGGGAAAAGTTTCCCAGTACGAACGGATTACATGGACCTTAAATGAATTCCACAGTTCCGTGAACCGACAGGACAAGTTTCCATGTGGTTGAAGAGACTTCAGGAATAGGAGTTTGCGATAGAGCATCGCCCTTGAGGAAACCATGGCAATGCGGATTCTCTCTCGCGAAGGCCTCGTAGAATGAAGCAACGTGGTGACTGTCCATCCTGTGGTCAGGCGGACCGTCAAAGACGTGAAGGAAGTGCCGCTTGTGACCCCGTTCAAGTTATACAACCGTAAAGAGTTCAGGTGGTGCAGATTGATTCTTATTCTCTTGAATGCGAAAGCTCAGTCCGAATATCCAGACATTTTCGCAGTACTTGAACAATCGAAGACATCCCATGTTAAACCAACGGCAGAGGAGCTTCAGCAGTGTAATCGGCCCACCCGGTCCATTTGTGCTCAGTTAGAAATCCTTGTAATTCGAGGTGGAGCTCTACTACAGGTCTCCTTGTCTGTTAGGTGACGTGAGCTATCGGTTGGTGATTCCAGAATCAATCAGATCAACTCGTCATTGGCACACTTCCATGGTGGCTACTCAGGTGTCCACCTTGGTGTGCAAAAATAATGATTCCAAAGTTTGTCAACGGTTTTGGAGACCAGATCTCAAATCAGCCATACTGCCAGTCCTGTCCAGTTTGTCAGATGTGTAAGTAACCGCATCGACAGGCTAAGGTACCACTACAGCCTATACATGCTGTTCGCGCGAACCAGCGGGTTCACGTCGATATTGTTGGACCACTACCACGTTCAAAGAAGGAACACTTGTACATTCTAGTCGCTCAAAACGCCTTCACTAAGTAGTCAGAGGCATGGCTCCTACGTAATCAGAAAGCAACGGCATGCGCACGAACGTTAGTGAACGAGAGGATGACTAGGTTTGGAACACCGAAATGTATACATTCTGATAGGGGAACGAACTTTGAGTCTAAGATACTCCAAGAAATGTGCACACTCTTGAATGTGGCTAACAGCAGAACAACTGCCTAACACCCTCCAGGTAACGGGCGGGTAGAGAACTTCAATAAGTACCTGAAATCCATGCTGACAACAATGACTAGTGACTAATTCACATTAATGTTCGGAAGCGAGATGCGACTGCCTTTGGACATTATGATTGGGAAATCTGAGGATTCAGGTGACACGTATCAGACCAACTTTACCGATAATCTTCATCATAAGCTCGAGTCAAGTTACAGGCGTGTTCGGTCTGAGCTCAGAAACGACAACGGCAAAATTATGACAAAGACTCTGAGTGTGGTACAAACAACCCTGGTGATGAAATGTGAATTCGTGACAAACACATTAAGCCAGGTGAACCTGCTAAATTTCACGAAAAATGAGAGGGACCATACCGGGTCCTTGGAAAACTGAGTAAAGTAAACTTCAGGGTTGTCCCTGTTCGCGACCAGAAGCAGAAGGATAAAATTTCACACTACAATGACATGAAGTTATCATACTCGCGCCAAACAATGGCAACAGATTTCTCGTACTGTGTCGCAGAAGTGTCCATCAGCTACACATCCAGAGGCGGCTACGGACACTGAAGGTGAAGAAGTGCCAGTGTTTTGTGGACCCCAGACACCCACGAGGGGGGATTTACTTCCCAGACCCTTCAACCACAGAGGGGTCAGGGTGAACATGGTGCCCCGCTAGATCAAAACCCCGGTGAAATCAGTGATACTTCAGGTGACTTGTTTGTTCATCACTCGGACTGTGGTAGTGATGGCGAACCTAGGACTAGATACAACCTACGGCCACGATAGACTTTGGCCCGGCCAGCTTGGCATAATGAATAATTGTTTTTGTTTCAATGAACAATTGCGGAATCTCAGACAGAAGAAACGCGAGTGGATCCAAGTGGGTCAGAAGTTAAGGGAAACTTGTGTTTACTAATTTTCTGGGAATTTTGGACTCCCATTCCGAACAGCTAAGTGGTTAGAAAAAGCTCGGTTTGACAAACTTTCACTGGACAGTTGTATCAGACAATTGCCGTAAAATAACTGTAATAATTGATCTAAGTGAAAAAAGAAATTGTGGTAAAGCTGTGAATGGGCGGGAAATTGAGAACATCAGTGACTTGAACATTTAAATCTACGGACTTAAATGCAGTTAATGTTTTAGTTGGCCTTTTTGGTAGAAAGATAACGTAATTTTAGATTTGTTTAGCTTCTTTAACGAGGAAACACAATTTTCCATGTTGAAGGGATAGGCGGTTTTGTGGCGGTTAAACCCCATGTACTTCTCGCTTTACAGATCAGCGTCATGACCGCTGCCACACTGTAGAGTAAGAACTTCATTAGGATACTAAGCACGACACATCTGGACCAAATATATCCTAAAACTCATCCACTTCGAATGCCCTCTCTGAACTATTCCCAGACTGCACAGAATAACGTCACATTTCAACGTCACCTCCACAATGAGCTCTGCAATATAATACCAGACACGTCACATTTCAACGTCACCTTCCCAATGAGTTCTGCAATATAATACCAGACACGACACATTTGGACCCTATACATCCCATGTATTATAGCTCCCACAACAGGCTTTCCAACCGACTGCGCATGACGAAATTTCCGCCCAACCTCATGAAAACGAAGATTTTTTTTTTCTTTCTCTCGTCTGATTGAGTCATGGTGTTAGGACACAGGGGGCTAAGTATAGAAGTGTGTACATGTGTGCGTGGGGGATGTTACTCCTCCGCATTAGGTAGTCAATGTCTTAGGACGGCAGTTGAAAACGCCTCCCTAAGCGGTAAATAACTCAGTCACTCGAAGATATAAATCACTCGCTTGCTCAGTCACCCGCTCGCAACCGATACACGATGGAAGGATGGCCCATTTATCTCCCAAATGTGTAATCATAAATCTTTCTCCACTACTCTACAGCCGCCAGCCGTATTGCCAAACAAGAACTCCAATACGACGCTTTGTTTCAGTCCAAAGTTTCATATGTTCGTTTTAATTGGTTCATTAAATCTACTTCCATCCACGTTCGGTACATGCAGAGTATGCTATGGCTCAGATACACCCATAAAAGATCTTTCGATCACCAACCCTACAGGTAAATAAATCCCACATCAAAGCATATCTCAAATGCCCGTTCTATATTACTCCCCGACGACGCATGCCCAGAATGACCTCACAGATAAACGTGTCCACACCTCTCTCACTCTACTCAATGAGTGCTTCAACACGACGCATTTGGACCCAGTATGTCTTAACTGTACTCGGGAACTTCCACCGCGGGCGTTCATGCAGATTGCGCAAGAGCACGACGCCACCGGTTCACGTTACCAAACGACCAGAAATCCCTCCAGTTGTACTCTACAGCATCAGCACGATCGACAGTACCCCCCCCCCCCCAACACACACACACTCCAAATACATTGCTCCATAAAAAATACCCACAAGTCTGCCACCTCAAACACCCTTTATCTGCTTTTTCCCGAGCGTGTATGCGTAGAATGACGTCAGAGATCGACGTGGCTATCCCAGTTTGACTACCCAACGAAAGCTTCAATATGATACCAGACGTGAAACACTTGGATCTCGTATGGCCCAATTACACATGCCTTCTTGCCGAGCGCGAATGCGATCGACGACGTCACCGGCTGAATTAAAGCAACGGCTCTGAAACCTCTCCAGTCGTCGTGTACAACGTACACCCAACACCGTATACTTAGCGTGCACATCCCAGAAGTGTGCGCGAAGGATACAGGATGTGCGTGTCGACTCGGATGTTGCGACCCATGACGTCAGTTGCGGCGGTGACGTCACATAACCTTGCTCTTTACCCACACCAACAACCAACACAATGCGACAGAACTGAAGTTTTATATAATAATGACATCTCCCTTTCAATTCCAATGAATTCCAATGAAACAATGAAATGTTATATGCATTAGAAAAAATGAATCAAAAATCAAGGTTCACCATATCACCTGATGTTGTGGTTGTCCATCAACATGTGGAACAAGTGTCTCCGATTAACACATAAATGATGGGGACGAAAAATAACCATAATATTAAATTTTGTCAGAGAAATGAAATATAAAATTCCGATAACATGCATCCTCACGCGAGTGAATAGAATTTAAGCATAGCAGAGAAACGTAAAGACAAAGATGAACCCCGTGTATCTGGAAAGGCGTTTTCAGCAATATCGCGATGAACCAACTAATTATAGCACCACCCAGCCAAGTTGCGTTCCTGCTACTTCAAAGAAGAAATCTTGCAAGACATGGTGCAATAAAGACAAGTGATATTACAGTGCTAGACATCACGTTTTCAAGTTCCTGTTGCTTCAATGCTCACCAGATACACACCAACCACCCGCGAAACATAACCATAACATTAAATTTTGTTAGAAAAATGAAATCTAAAATTCCGATAACATGCATCCTCGAGAGCCAATGTATCGATCGACCTGTTACGATCGATACACTGGCTTGGTTAGTTACCTACAGCTGTTCTGGATATAAATAGATCTATGGGTTTCCTCTGAATCAAACCAATCGGTGAACGCGCTAAGCTAATTGATTACGCCAATGTGCTGCGAGGTATGACATGTGACTGGTTCGAATTTCATCGCTGCCCAAACTACTCTGATATTGGGCTGAAACCAAGATCGGAAGTCAAACACCGAAGAATTTGGATACCGACATGCTAATTCAAAACAAGTGCGGGGGATAAAATGTACGAGATTGTATAATGAAGGCAACAACTCTAGAACTCATCCGAATCACCAAAAATGTCCAGGTAAACCCTCTGCGAGGATTTAGGATTTACCTGAATCACTCCATTTCATCTTAACCTCAATTACAACATGTCGATTCCAGGCTGTCATCCAAATTAGTCATATTTAAATACAATTGTGACGGGTTGCTGAACAATAAACATATATTCTACACCAAAGATTACATTATTCATTCCCTATATGCAATGTATTAGTGTCTGTGCCTCAGGTGTCCGTCTCCACAATTGTTCCCTGTATGCAATGCATTAGTGTCTGTGCCTCATGTCCGTTTCCACAATTGTTCCCTATGTGCAATGTATTATGGTATGTGCCTCACGTGTGCGTCTCCACATGTACAATTGCTCCCTATATGCAATATATTAGGGTCTGTGCATATACCTCAGATTTCCGTCTCCACAGTTGTTCCCTATATGCAATGTATTTGTGTCTTTATCTCGAATGTCGGTCTCCACAATTGTTGCATATATGCAATGTATATCTGTGCCTCAGGTGTCCATCTCCACAATTTTCCCGTATATGCAATATATACTGGTATGTTTCTGGTATGTACCAGTATATGATACCAGTATATACTGGTATATGTCACCGGTATGTATATATACTAGTATATGCTAGCGGTATACACTGGTATGGATCCGTACATGTTACCAGTTTGTCAGTTAAGCTTGTACGTCAGTGCGCCCGCTATTTTGAAAGCCTGGGATATGTTTCCAGTATGTACTGGTATATGTCTCCGTTATGTATCGGTATATGTTCCCATTATGTACTGGTATATGTTACTGATATATACTGGTATATGTTACCAGTAACTGGTATCTTAACGTCGTGTACTGGAAAATGTTACCGGTATGTACTCGTAAATGTTATCATTATGTACTGGTATATGTTACCGGTATGTACTGGTACAAGCTACCGATATGTACTGTTAACTGAATGTACTGGTATATGTTAACAGTATTTACTGGTATATGTTACCAGTACTATTCTATTACCACTGTGAGTTTTCATGTGCGTAGTTAGTTTGATCTTTTGTTATCAGCTATAGTTACACAATGAACACTGAAACGCTTTCTCTCCAGTCTAAGTTGTGATATATTCTGTCGGTGTATGCTTATGTACAGTTTAACGCACAACAGGATACTTGAAATGATTCTCTCCCTGGCGAGTTATCAGATGTACTGTCATACTCTCTGGTCTATACAATTTTACACGCGCAATAAATAAATCTTCATCCCTTGTGAGTTTCCTAGTGTCATGTAATTTAGAGCAGTAGCACATAGTTATACATACACATTGGAAGCTAAAAGTGTTTCTCTCCAGTGTGAGTTCTCATGTGTGTAGTCAGATTAGTTAGACGTGCACACATGTAATCACACAATAAACGCTTGAAAGGCTTCTCTCCAGTGCGAGTTCTCTCAAATTCTGCTGCTCTGCACACTTGTACTCACACAACAAATACCTGAAAGGTTTCTCTCCAGTTCTGCTGTCGAGTACATTTATACTAGCAGAATGAACACTTGAGTCTCTTCAGTGCGAGGTTTTATGTAACAAGTCAGATTTTACGTTGGGTACATCTGTGCAATGCGCGCCTGAAGGTTTTCTCTCCAGGGTGAATTATCATGTGTCTTGTCAGACTCTGCTGGTGTGCACATCTGTAATTGCACAATGGACACTTGAAAGGTTTCTCCTTAGTGAGAGATCGCATATGACTGGTAAGACGCTGCTGGTCCGCACACCTGTAATTACATAATGAACACTTAAAAAGTTTCTCCCCAGTGTGAGTTCTCATGTGTCTGGTCAGGTGATTCTGTTGTAAACATTTATACTCACACAATGAACACGCGACCGTCTCCAGTGTGAGTTCTCATATGTCTGGTCAGGTTATCCTGTCGTATACATTTGTACTGACACAAAGAGCACGCGAAGGGTTTATCTCCAGTGTGAGTTCTCATGTGTCTGGTCAGGTTATGCGGTTGTGTACATTTGTACTGACACAATGAACACGTGAAGGGTTTCTCTCCAGTGTGCGTTATCATGTGTCTTCTCAGACGCTGCTGGTCTGCACACCTGTAATTACATAATGAACACTTGAAAGGTTTTTCGCCAGTGTGAGTTTTCATGTGTCTGGTCAGGTGATGCTGTTGTAAACATTTATACTCACACAATGAACACGTGAAAGGTTTCTCGCCAGTGTGAGTTCTCATGTGACTGGTCAGGTGATGCTGCTGTGTGCCTTTATACTCACACAATGAACACGCGAAAGGTTTCTCTCCAATGTGAGATCTCATGTGGCTGGTCAGGGTCTGCCGTCGTACACATTTGTACTGACACAGTGAACACGCGAAGGGTTTCTCTCCAGTGTGAATTCTCATGTGGCTGGCCAGATTCTGCGGTTGCCTACACTTGTACTCACACAATGAACACGCGAAGGGTTTCTCTCCAGAGTGAGTTCTCATGTGTCTTGTCAGACGCTGCTGATCTGCACAACTGTAATTACATAATGAACACATGAAAGGTTTCTCGCCAGTGTGAGTTCTCATGTGTCTGGTCAGGTAATTCTGTTGTATACATTTATACTCACACAATGAACACGCGAAGGGTTTCTCTCCAGTGTGAGTTCTCATGTGGCTGGTCAGGGCCTGCTGTCGTATACATTTGTACTGACACAATGAACACGTGAAGGGTTTCTCTCCAGTGTGAATTCTCATGTGGCTGGCCAGATTCTGCGGTTGCTTACACCTGTACTGACACAATAAACACGCGAAGGGTTTCTCTCCAGTGTGAGTTCTCATGTGTCTTGTCAGACGCTGCTGGTCTGCACACCTGTAATTACATAATGAACACTTGAAAGGTTTCTCGCCAGTGTGTGTTCTCATGTGTCTGGTCAGGTGATCCTGTTGTATACATTTATACTCACACAATGAACACGCGAAGGATTTCTCTCCAGTGTGAGTTTTCATGTGTCTTTTCAGACGCTGCTGATGTGCACACCTGTAGTTACATAATGAACACTTGAAAGGTTTCTCGCCAGTGTGAGTTCTCATGTGTCTGGTCAGGTGATTCTGCTGTACACATTTATACTCACACAATGAACACGTGAATGTTTTCTCTCCAATGTGAGACTTCATGTGGCTGGTCAGGGTCTGCTGTTGTATACATTTAAACTCACACAAAGAACACGCGAAGGATCTCTCTCCAGTGTGAGTTCTCATATGTCTGCTCAGATCATGTTGTCGTATACATTTGTACTGACATAATGAACACGCGAAGGGTTTCTCTTCAGCGTGGGTTCTCATGTGTCTGGTCCAGTAAGACAGTTGTTTACATCTGTACTCACACAGTGAACACTCCAGATAGTTTTTCTTGCAGTGAGTATTCATACTGTTATATAATGAATATATTCAGATTTCGCTTCAAAATTAAACTGTAGCGAGGTAGGACAGATGACTTGGGGAAAAGATTTCAAACTCTAGAATCTACGGGATCTTAGTCTACTTTCGTTGTCCAAAAATATTATTGGGTCTGTATTGCACATTCGCTCATTCCGTGGTTGATCTCTCAGTTAGGTTACTGTGGGCGCTGACATCAACCAGTTCAGATGACTAGGCAACTTTACCTCTTTATTCTGGGGAATAAATACATCAGATTAATGACATGTACGTATACTTAATTCTTCGCCAAGTAAGGCTTATATTACAGTTAGTGCGACAGTATCGGACCATTGACAGTAGCGGATCACTTGATTACTTAACGAACGATTCGTCCATTAAACATTTACCTTTGTTTGTTGGGGGATTTAAAAAAAATTCTTGAAACTTCTGTTTGTTTCGAATAGCCTGGAGAAAAAATCGGCGACAACGTTGGCAGGTTTGAAAATGAAACTTTTGTTCGGTGTGGTATGCAGACGAGAGTTGTTGGCTATTTGTTCTGATATTAATATTTATTTTAACGTTATGAAT
The DNA here is from genome assembly GCA_036873755.1 of Hanleya hanleyi. NCBI lineage: Eukaryota > Metazoa > Mollusca > Polyplacophora > Lepidopleurida > Hanleyidae > Hanleya > Hanleya hanleyi. The sequence continues at coordinate 70,907 of JAVTVY010018285.1, forward strand.
ATGCCGATTATCCACTGAAATATTTTAATACTTGGACTAACTGAACTGTCGTAGTCGTGTATTGATTTTAGATGGTGACGCGGTAGTTACGGATCAATCTCATTCGACCAGGCGTTTTACTGTGCCTGATTAAGGGGAGATAATTGAGATGCTGGACATGTCATGTATGAGCGCGTCTAGCTTTCGGGTTGAAAATGGAAAAATTACAGCCTCACGAGCTGAACTTGCCTTGGTCGGACGGGCTACCATAAATGTTCAAACGCAGCCTGTTTAGCCTCAAGATTATGGGCCATTATCATGAAAACGTACAAATAACGGCAAAGACAAATCTAAAATTAAATTTTTGCAGTTTGGCTGCCAAAATGGAATTATTCAAGATCTTGTAGGGTACAAAAAGTGTTTTCCTGCCAATCAAGCTAGAGTCGCTGTACTTAACCCCCCAAAATAGCTAGCCCATGTTATCAGGTGATGGCGAAAACATAAAGGAAAAGACATATTTGTAACGGTAAAGACATTGAATTCAAGACCATTTTCTTTCAACTAACCAGTTAATTTTATTTTCTTAAAGCAAGTAAAGCTGCCTTTTGCGCAACATTCTTTTGCTGTTTTTCAAATTCCAAGAAAATTTATAATCAGAATATCACTTCAATTTTCTCAATAACTGTGCTAGTTGGCAAAGGGTTTTTTTAGTCCGTATAATTATATTCCTGTCTTTACCGTTATGGCATTTTATAACGGTAAAGACAAGGTTGAAAAACTGTAAAGACAGACAATGAGTGTAACGAAGACTTTTTTCAAATGGCTGCCCACACCCTGGTACTTTTAGCAATAACACTGGTACCCTCTATATGACATTTCTTTTGCGAAATTTCTCTAAAAAACTTTCCTGATAACGGTAAAAAAAGTTGAATAAATCCAATCTTTTTGTAATAATGTTCACAGGACTTTGTTCTCATATATTTTACATAATAGTATCCAAGAGAAAGATTTTTTTTATTAAATACTAGTACTTTGTTGTTTAAAAATTATTAACCTTCAACCTGCATTTGCAACGATAACGGTAAGAACATTTTTTTTCAGATTTGAAAATGTGATCTTTTAAAGCAGTTATCTTTGCCATACATGTAATAGACATTTTACAATAGAGACAATCTATAAAATGTTTATTCATCTGGCATTTCCGGCAAATATCTGGCTGTAAAATGAACAAAATGTAAAAAAAATGTCTTTACCTTTATTTGTACATTTTCATGAAAATGGTCATATGTACGACGTATTATCCATTAACTATCCGAAACGTGCTCTGAGACGGCGTCAGCAAATGGCTGGCACTGATTGGTTCGTAAGACGAAATTGACATTTCTGATTTCGAACAATAATGGCAGCCCGTTCGATCAAGGCAAGTTCGAAGTGGAAACGTAGAAATTGGTTTGGTGTAATGCTTTATGTAAGAACTGTTCTCTCGCTGTCGCACTAACTGTATTCAGGGATAGGTTACGTTTATTCAGGGATAGGTTACGTTTATTCGAAATTAAACCTTTTTTGGGGTGTGTGTGCCGTTGATAATTCTGATTTTTGTTTCAATTCTAAACATCCCAAATTATCTTTTCCTCAGCTTTGACTAGCCTTGAGATAAATGAAAAAGGCATTAGCACAAACAAAAGCACTGACGGTCAACCGAAAGTTCTCTCCGACGCTTGCCGGTTAGACTTCAATTTGTAGCAAGAAAAATAGGACACCTCATACCGAAATTATACAAACACATAACAGAAACGACGGTTTGCTTATTTTAAAGACTTGGGATCGATTTGGGGTGTCAACACTTTTGATACAAGTGAAACCCCTTCCAGTAAATTTTAAAGATAAAACCAGGGGTCAGCGGGGCATCATACCTTTTGTGGAGTATGAATGGTCCATACATGGGTATGAACACGGGGCTTAGAAAGAACACAGGTCTCTAAGCGATCATAAACATCCTAACCTATATTTTTCCAAGCGTTCCATATTTTAATATATAACAAGAGCCCAAGGGACTTCAATATACGCCCGTATATCTGGAATAACACTGATCCGAATTTCAAGGTTGTTTAATGGCATTGAGCCCAATTGGTAGCTAGCAATCCAGAGAAAGGTCTACGATTTTGTGCTTCAAAGAATATATTTCACATCGTTTACTGAATGATAAACTAAAAAGGTCTTAACTCTTGGTAGCTAGGTGACCTTGAAACAAGAGCCGAGGGTTCACATATCCGAAACTGAAATCGGCAATAGTCAAACACAAGAAAATAGTAGTTTTCCTTCAAATGGATTCCTTTCATGCGAGAGAATTTTTCACGAAGGAAGAAAAATGCGAAGAAAGTGATGACGTAAACCTTTCTTCTTGAGTTAATAAACAGGTATAAAGTTCAGAAAGGAACCCTCTCCTCGTTAAATTAGTAAATGTATGGATTTTATTTCACAGTTAACTAAATGTAGCTGTTACTTACATGTATGAAACATAAGAGACAACGCCACAAGACAAACGCCATATACATATAAGGAAGACAACTCTGAATATTTCAACCTAACGCATATAGTTAGCTAAACTTAATTCAGTTTTGGGGGACTGTGACCTTGGCCTTTGGCAAATAGATCTCAAAATGAATATGGCCCCTCTTTGCCGTGCGAGTAAGGTATACCCAAAGTTTGGTATCAATCCATAACTTGAAACTAGATATATCGCACGGACAACAAATGTTAAAGGATGTCTGGATAGAACGCAATATCGCATTACAGGCATATGAAAATGTAACTTTTATTGATTTTTTTAGTTTGGGATCACAATGACCTTGATCTTTGACCCACATTTCGGCATGTAACATATCGTGTCCCTTGATGTATCTACTGCCACAACAAAATTATTTTTAATGATTTCCTTATTGTAGGGTCACATTGACCTTGATCTTGACCTAAATTTTGGAACATGACACATCGTCTTCCCTCAATGCACACATAAAATCTTGATTTTTAACAATTTCAAGATTTTGGGGGTCACACTGTCACATTGACTGTGACCTTGACCTTCGGTCCTGGCCTACACTTTGGTATGTGACACATCATGTCTCCCAAAAGTATCTACATATAAAACAAATGTTTAAAGATTTCTTGATTCTGGGGTCACAGTGACCTTGACTTAATTTTTGTTACATGACAAATCATCTCCCCTTAATACATCAATAAACACCAACAAAATCAAATTTTTTAACAATTTCCTAATTTTGGGGTCAGAGTGACCTTTGACCTTCGACCTTGCCATTATTTTTGGTATGCGACACTTCATTTCCAACTATTGAATCCACTCACAACAAAATTGAAATTTCCTAGTTTTTCAGTCACACTGACCTTTGACCTCTGACCTGGACCTACATTTGGTATGCAACACATCGTCCCCCCTCCAAAGGGCATCCACTCACCAAAAATTAGAACTGTAGATAGAAAACTACCAATGCTCAATGATATCCTGATTTTTAGGCAACAATGACCTTTGACCTCTGACCTCGACCTCAATTTTGGTGCGAGACACATTGTCTTGCCTATATGCATATGTTTGTGCTAAACCAGCAAGTTTGAGGTCACTCGACCTAAAATATAAAAAAAGTATAAAATATTATCATTGGAAATCCTGTATAAATACCTATAAACATACCATTGTAGCCATGTCACTCATCCTCCTCAAACTAAATAAGAAAACAACTTCCCGAAATACATACTTTCAAACCTCACACATTTATTTTGTTATATTATATGATGGATAGGCCTATATCAGGGCTTCGTATTCAGAATTAGGTACGCGAGCTAAAAATAGCCTACGTCAAAATATTTAGGAGAGGGTATTTGAAAGTCAGGTGGTTGCAATATAATACAATATAAAATATGACAGTTTACATGAGCTAAAAATCACTCTCGTGACATGAATTTACGCGACTGTTTGCGTGCAGGTGAGCTATTACTCACACTAAACACGAAGCCCTGCTATATCCAAGACATATGGAAGCGGTATGTAACTGCTTGATATATGCTGCATAATTCCAGCAAAATCAGTTTGGTAACATGGATTTCCCGCAGAGTCATGTTGTTTACTCTGCTTGCATGGGGTTGTATGATTACCTCAGAGTAAGACCAACTGCTTTAGCTTACGCACTGAACGAGTCATCCATGAGCCAGTGTTGATCCGAAATCAATTCAAATGTTCAATTTTATTTTTGTTCATTCACCTTGATGAGTCGGTGAGCCATGAATACCAACAAATTGAGCCAAGATATCAAGAATTTCAGCGCTGTCTTTCACTGGATCATGGGTTAAGTTAAAAATTAGTTTGGATCATTTGGGTCAAGTTAACTATATTTGGATCATCTAGCTTTTAAGAAAGTGGACCCCAAATTTTCAGTTATTGTTGGCTCACTACCGGATCAATGTATATACATGTAATCTGGCATATTTCATACAGGTGTAAGTAGCATGTTTTGAAAAATGAGTTGTCGCCTTAGTTTTGCTGTTTGGTTGGTATAACTAACAAAAAAAGAGTAACACGAATGTAATTATCTACATTATATGTACATCAAATAGAGGAGATTGGGGTGCGCTGGAACATTTTTCGTTTTCTTGCAAAACATCTCAGCTATTATAGTCCTGTAGAGTAGCCTTGCCTGTGCTCTATTTATAACCTACTCTATTTTTTACCCCTGCATATTAAAGGCTACGCCACATATATTTATCTCATAGCACAGGGATTAATAATAGCGGCTGAAGACAGTCAAGACACGAGGGCTTCTTGGCCTGGTTTGCAAAACAAAACACAATTTCGATCAGAGCAAATGCGTTTGACGACGGAAACACGTTTTGATAAAAGAAAAACTTAAGCGATATTGAAAGCGTTTCGTTTCCTATAATCGTTCTGAACGTGTTTACATTTAGTTATGTTGGCGTTTCGTTGAGGTCAAACTAAACGAAAATAACTCAACACAGAACGTTTTTACCCCTGTAGCATCGATTTACTATCTTGGAAAGCAAAATTTTCTGTTTGCCATGGGGATCATTTGCCTTATTGAAATTGGCATGGAAATAAAATTAAGTGTCGGTCTTAATCAATATACAGGCCGATATACAGTCGGTTGAACGTTTGGAATACAAAATAATAAACCGTGGGCGTGGGTATACGTACCTCTTGGGTCTTAACAACAGAATGACGACCGCGGCATTCGAAACAAAGAAAATATCTGAATTTCCCTCCTTTTGCGCGCGGCAAATACACCATGCCACTCAACATACTAACCTATTTCTGGAAATGAACGCGGACTACTCATATTTACGCCACAGTGAATACGATATTGCCAACTATAAAACATCTGCAATGGGTCACGTGATCCACTAGTTTTAGATGTATTATGCCCCGAAGTTGAAATCCTGCCTATATTAAGATGGACACAGCTCAAGTCAGAATCACCAGTGATGTTCATAAAAAAATCACCAGAAATTTTCATGAAAAGTAGGACATCTCAGAACTTTCTGGTAAGAGTCCTCTAATGCACCTTCGTCCCAAAAATCAAGGTTCTAATGCCAAAGCTTCTCCTTATTTTGCCGACGAAAGGATTTCGGATGGACTCACTCACTGACTACCGGACAATTTGCAAATGGTAGCTTACTTCGTAGGAATGTATATCTGGTATCTCCAGCTTTTTATCAGCCAGGGCAATCCAGCCATATTAACAGTACCGGTACTCATGACATTTTAACGTCACTGATAATTATATGTACATGTACGGTACCGTACCTGGTATCACCAGCTTTGTGTTAGTCTGGAAAATCCAACCATTTTAACAGTGCTTGTGACATTTTAATATCACAGTGATAATCCAAGGGTGGATACAGCAAAAAATCATAGGGGGCTTGATTATCACAGCCCAACAGGCGAGGTCCCAGGGCCGCCACTGGAGATTCATTCTGGGTGTTTTCCCAGAAATAGAACTGATCATAATGTATGCAGATTTATGGTTCTATTTTCACGATTTTTTTCGCAATTATAAGCACGCATCGATATTGAAAACATCGCACCTCATGCCTGCATCCTTTGACTTTTAGTTATATTCATACCATACAAAACGATGACTTTTAGTTCAATGGAAGGGAAACCAATACGCCAACCGATAATATTTATTCACACAAAGATAAAACTAGGAAATCCTCACATCCCAGTAGTCGTATATAACGAAGACGTTTACATCGTGGAACATCTGAATCAATATGATACCGATTCATTTACAGAAAGCTAAAATAAGCTATCCTGACAGTCTGTCAGGCGAGGATCCAGGGGCCGCCTAGGCCCCGAAAGCCCCAGGGTGCCAGGTTGCCGGAGATGCGTTTTACGCGTTTTCCCGGAAATAAATCTGAACACAATGCATGTAGATGATTCTATTTTTATGGTTTGTTTCGCATAAACACTCACCGATAGTGAAAAATATGCCTGACTCCACTTCCTGGCTTAACACAAACAAAACAGACATTTAGCACACCACTACACGTGGTGCGCTCGCGGCGATAATATCTGATTTTAGATACATATTGAAAATCCAACTGAAATAGTATAGGCCTACTCTCACAAACTACAAGAAAAGATGATGGTCTGTTTAAGGTGGTTCAGGACTCAAAACTTTGTCCGATGACCTACCATTATATTTTATCTGCTGATACCTGGGGTGTTCTAAAGCAAAATAACGTTAAAAAACATTGCGGTGCTCGATCTAGATTTTTCTTTTTGCGCGTCTAAACACCAACATGTCAGTAGATTTGAGACAAAATGAGTCAAAATTCAATTTGCTCATGTAAAGCCTCACTAATTGGTGGAGAACGTGAAACTTGACTAACGCCAACGCAGAGATTTTTCAGTAACAGTTCGTACTTTAATGTGTCATATACTCTGATAAACTCTGACACCAATACACACTGTAGTGTATTTACACCAACATACACCCGCCTACTTTCAAAGGTGTTGTCGGTCCATGGAGATAACTCCCTCTGGAATGTAACATGTCTGTTATAAAGCATTGCGCAACATCCTAGTTCCAAGATGGCGATGTGTTCAGTTGTTTGTCTATAACCCACGCAGCATACATTACATTGGCGACGAGCAGAGGATATTTTTCTGTGACAAAGAACTGTTAAAGAAAATCTTTAAACGACACGGACCTCGTTGATCAACTTTTTGTGAAACATTCGTGCCTAACTTGTGCACTTTTCATCGAAGTTTGCTGCACCACGTGCAAGCCCGTCTACAACATTGGTTGTTGTTGTTGGAACTGAAATATAAACTGTCGCAGTGTGCTAGGATCCCACCGTTTCCTGTGTATTTGCCTGGCGGCTGTAGTTGAACCCCTTCAAAGGAGACACAGTGAGTAAACGTCGGTGAACGAAATATTGAATGCTGTATTCATGCTTTTGTATCTACGGAAATACTATACACGAAAACTAGGTGCTGTTTGATACCACAGCGCTTTGCCAGGATTTTGACTGAGTAGTGAACAAAATAGGAGTTCGGGGCCAAGTGTGAAATTGGAAGGAATGAACATTGGTCTCAAATTACTTTGTTGAACGGACACACTGTGTTAAACAAAACATTTATTTAACGTACATCTCTCCAGCATGGCAGCTGCATTGAATGGACATGTTTCGGAATTTAATCCCAGTAATGAGGATTGGGCAAACTACCAGAAGCGAGTAGAAATATGGATGGCAGCAAATGAGGTCAAAAGGGAGAAACAAAAAAATGTTTTCTTGGCCACAATAGGATCTCAAGCTTTTGAACTTTTGACCTCACTAGTGATTCCAGATGATGTTTCTGACAAAACGTATGATGAACTGACTGGATTGTTGGCAGAATATTACAAACCGCAGCGAAATGTCATAGCAGAACGGTTTAAATTCAATAAGAAAACACAAGGTGACACAGAAACTGTGGCAGAGTTTATTGTTTCCTTGAAGAAGCTGAGCAAAACATGTGATTATGGACACTCACTGAAGGACACATTAAGAGATAAACTTGTTTGGGGCCTCCGAAATGAAACTATTCAACGCAAATTGCTGGCTGAGAAAGAGCTAACCTGGGAGAGAGCAACTGATATAGCTCTAGCGATGGAAATGGCAGCTGAGAACACGCAGTCATTGAAAACAGAGCCTCAACAAGTGAATCGTGTGGTAAGTTCTCAAGGTAAACCACCACGTAAGCGTTTTACTGGTCAAAACATGCAGTCTACAAATCAGCCTAAAGCTAAAAGTAAGCCTGCTTGTTTCAGATGTGGTAGGAATCACAACTCAAATTCGTGTTGGCACAAATCTGCAACTTGTTACAACTGTAAAACTGTCGGCCATATTTCCAGAGTTTGTATGAAAAGAAAATCAGACCAGCAGCCAGGAAGGGCTAATTTGGTAGAGAGCCATGTTACAGAGTCTGATGACGACACAACATTGTACGCCATTTATTCTGCACAGTCAGACAAGGTAACAGATGAAATAACTGTTGATGTTCTACTGGACATGCAACAGTTTCAGTTTTACCTGAGAGAGTGTATCGACATCACTTCTCTCATATTCCTGTAAAGGACAGTTCTTCTAGGCTGAAAGCCTACACTGGTGATAGAATTCCTGTTGTGGGAGAGGTGCATGTTCCAGTCAGCTATGGGCGGCAATCTGCTCAACTACCATTAGTGATTATGGAAGGTGATCGACCACCTTTGTTTAGCCGAAATTGGATGCATCAAATCAGGTTGAACTGGGCCGAGATTTTTGCTGTTGGACAAAAATCACCGCTCGAAACGATGCTTGGAAATCACGATGAAGTATTCGGTCCGGGATTGGGACCAATCAAGGGTTTCAAGGCAACAATAAGAGTGAAGCAAGATGCCACTCCCATCTATTGTAAGCCGAGACCTATTCCTTACGCTCTTCGCCAGGAAGTCGAGAAGGAATTAGACCATCTGGAGAGCACTGGCGTGATCAAGAAAGTGGAACATAGTGATTGGCTTCTCCAATTGTTGTTGTGCCGAAGGCAGATAAATCTGTTCGTATCTGCGGGGACTATAAAGTGACAATAAATCAAAGCGTGGCAGAGGAGCAGTATCCACTCCCAACAGCCGAGGATTTGTTTTCCACTTTGTCAGGTGGAAAGTTTTTCAGCAAGATTGATTTATCTGCTGCTTATCAGCAGATTGAGCTGGATGAAAACTCGAAACAATACCTGACCATCAAAACCCACAGGGGGTTGTACCAGTATCAGCGCCTATCCTATGGTGTTGGAAACTCTAGAAAAAGTCCTCAAGCGATTAGCGGATCATGGTGTGAAGGCTAAAGTGGTGAAATGCAGATTTCTCCAAGAGAGTGTCGAATATCTCGGGCATCGTGTGGGCCAAGACGGTCTACATCCAACTGAGGAGAAAGTTGAGGCCATTGGCAATGCTCCAGAATCACAGAACCTCATGGAACTGAGGTCGTTCCTTGGTCTACTAAATTACTATGGAAAATTTCTACCAAACTTGTCAACAAAATTGAAATCACTACATGACCTCTTGAAGGCTGGTGTGAAATGGAAGTGGACTGACGAGTGTGCTCAAGCCTTCAAAATAGCAAAACAGCAGCGTTTGGAGAGCAGCGTGCTTATGCGCTATGATCCAGAGAAACCCATGAGCTTAGCGTGAGATGCTTCTCCTTACGGCATTGGTGCTGTCATTTCACACATCATGGAGAATGGAGAAGAGCGGCCGATTGCTTGTACATCACGAACATTAACGGACAGCGAGAAAAACTACGCACAAATTGAAAGGGATTACCTCGCCATCATTTTTGGTGTGCGCAAGTTCCACAAATATGTATATGGGAGAAAGTTCACGCTAATCACAGACCACCAACCACTGACCAAAGTCTTTGGACCCAAAACGGGTGTACCGACCTTAGCTGCACTGCGACTGCAGATATGGTCGTTGATTCTGCAAGCACACCAGTACGAAATTAGATATCGCAAGTCAGCAGACCATGCGAATGCCGATGCTCTCTCGCGGTTACCTTGGGAGGATTCAAAACTAGCATCTGAAGCCAAGATCAACTACTTCACAAACCTTGAAGATTTACCGGTGTCGGCGAAAGACATCAGTGAGGAAACCCAGAAGGATCCCATTTTATCCAAGGTTCTGGAAAACACACTCAATGGATGGATGAACTTCCAGCAGAATCCCGCCTTGACGCCGTACGCTCGAAGAAAGGAACAGCTGTCTGTTGACCAAGGATGTCTGCTCTGGGGTATGAGAGTGGTGATTCCTCCGAAGTACCAAGACCGTCTCCTGTATGAATTCCATGAGAACCATCCAGGAATTGTGAGGATGAAGGCTATGGCCAGGACTTACCTGTGGTTTCCTGGAATTGACCAGGAAATCGAGAACATTGTCAATGGCTGCGACGTTTGTCAGTTGGTTCGAAATGCCCCTGCAGAAGCACCACTTCATCCATGGCGGTTTCCATCCCGAATTTGGGAACGTGTACATTTGGATTTTGCAGAGAAAAATAACCAAATGTTCGTAGTTGTGGTGGACAGTTTCTCTAAATGGCCGGAGGTGAAGTCCATGACTTCTACAACTTCAACAAAAAACATTGAAGTACTCAGAAATCTGTTCGCTTCCCATGGACTTCCAGGGGAAATAGTTTCCGATAATGGACCCTAGTTCGCATCCGCCGAAATGGAACAATTCATGAAGCTAAATGGAATAAAACACACGCTTGTCCCACCCTATCACCCACAAAGTA